>MJUU01030358.1:207355-228093 GCA_002080025.1 Modiolus philippinarum
AGATGTATGCTCTTTATTTTTCTTAGATATGGTGTATTTGTACATGAGATGATATCTCATGTGTACACTTAGTTCAATTACTATTATCTAAATTTATGTAAATTCAAAACCGAAGGATTAACTTCCTCCATCGTAGTTTTGTCTCCTTAACTATATTTGATATTACTGATTATTCGGATTTCGTTTGGTTTTATGCATTTTAACATTTTTTGAAATTATGGATTTCCTTTGTTTGGGTTCTAGTGCTGCTGATGAGGAATAAATTTCCGAAATGGCCATACAGCTCATTAAAATTATTGCAGTTGGAGTTAACATATGTATTATGGTCTCATGTTCATTTACTCCATATCCTTTCGTTAAATACGTAAACCTAACTCAGACATACGTATACCTAACTCCGGAAATACGTAAACCTAACTCAGACATACGTTACCTAACTCAGACATAAGTAAATCTAACTCAGACATACGTAAACCTAACTCAGACATACGTAAACCTAACTCAGACATACGTAAACCTAACTCAGACATACGTAAACCTAACTCCGGAGATACGTAAACCTAACCCAGACAAACGTAAACCTTACTCAGACATACGTAAATCTAACTCAGACATACGTAAACCTAACTCAGATATACGTAAACCTAACTCCGGACATACGTAAACCTAACTCATATTCACGTGATTATGGAATTGCCTGTGATTTTTTATTAACTTTTGATAAATTGTACTTTCTATTCCCCTTGATCAAATCAGTATAGCATATTAATTCGTTATTTTCTATGCAGCAGTTCTTTGGATGACTACGAAGTTTTGCCACGTGTAGATTTTCAGGGCTTTCGAGTTGTAGCTCCATCGGAGCTTTGATTACTTTTTTGATGAGAGTCATCGTGATGTTAAACATAATAAGCGATATATCTAGTTATGTTCTGTAGCGTAGAAAAGATAGTTGTTATATGAATCTTTAGTTTTTACAGAAACCACGTCTGTTTCAACCTCTTTTTGAAGGGTATATACTTTATCACATTACATCTCGAGTCAATATCTAAAGTCGAGAACATAGAAAGAAGTTTTGTTGTTCATTGACGTCACGATACCGGTACAACTAGAAATTAAACATCTTGACAAAAAAAAACTAAAATATAAAAAATTAGGCATATACAAGATTACTTATTATTTAAAAAATGGGATTGTAAACAGAAAATGAAGAGATTTGATACTAAACGTGACATGAAAAGATGCAAAATTTAATATTTTGGACATTTCTACAAGTATAACAATGTCATTACAATATTGGTTGACAGAATAGTTGTATAGAACATACCATATAATACATACCAATTTTTATTCAATATTTATTTTCCCTTTGTCGACAATATCATATAAATATTTATCTTTGTGTTGAGTTTGTTTTCACTTAAAAAGTTAATTATCAAATATACTCGGAGTTTCCGACTTCTCACTGTTTAAAAATCCATTCTTAGATTAGAATATAAACCCCCAAAACGTGAAAACGAAAACGAAAATAATAATGAAATATTTAACTTGGAGAAACTGACGGAAATTATATACTTATTTAGGTTAATTGGTTGTTTACACGTCCTCAAATGGATATATTCTTTGTATCAAATTTATTTGAATATACTTCTTGCACTTGAACCATACTCTAGAAATGATAATCAACATCACGGTAAACGCAGGTCCTATTATTATATAAACAATTTTTGGTTTGGTTATGTTTATAATATTCAAATTAAAATGCTATGTTTGGCTAGAAAATTAAGAATAAGGTTAATTTTCAGTACAGTAACATAAAGAAAAAAAAACATAGTTTATTCGGATATAAACTGATTTATTTGACATCTTCTTAAGATGCTTTATGCGATTTGCGATTCAATGCTTAGACTATAGATCAAACTACACATGCAGCAATGACATTTTTTTTGTATATAAAATATCCGTTGGAGTTCTGAAAGCCATCTTAGAAAAAAGAATAGTTCCGATGCCTTCAAATCATGCTTCAGTCATTTTTTATACCCCGCCACACGTAGTGGCGTGGTATTATGTGATACCCTCAGTCGTGTGTCTGTCCGTCCGTCCGTCCGTCTGTCCGTCCCCCGAAGGTTTCCGACCGATAACTTTTGAACGGAATAACATACAGTCTTCAAACTTGGTATGTAGCTTGCTCACCACAAAACTCAGGTCGAGTTGGAATATGGGTTCAGAGGTCCAAGGGGTTCTGGAGTTATGCCCCTTGATACTCGAAATTTTGTGAAACGTGGCGGGGTATCATGTAATCCACCATTACTATTTTTCAAAGATGCTGTAACTTAAAGCACATGTTCATCGTTGATCTGATATATAATATGCTAATCAACTTCAATGATCTCGGTCATGAATATGAGAACCAAACAACTTTAAAAAATGTAGAGCGTCAATAAAACTAACACACACATTTTCTTTACAAAAAGGTGAACTACACATATATTCTTTAAATCTATTGCTGAATTTACAACAAAAAACAGAAATTATACAAGGGAGATAATTTGATAAATGATTTCACATAGGTATTATTAGCGAAATAAACGTTTTGCAAATTATCTCTCTTATTTCAACGATGACCCCTAATTTTTGTTTTATATGTAAACTATATAATGATTTCAAAACACATGCAAAGTATGAACAAAATCTATAATAGATTTTTCCAGAGATTTTCGCATATAAGGGACCGACCATTTAACCTGAAGGGGGGGGGTTATGTTTTTTTTTTCTGGACAGAAAATTTTTTTCGCGCTTTGCGCGAAACAAATTATTTATTTTTTGCACGTGTATCAACAAAATATTTTTTTTCAAAATTAACATTATTTTTTTGGGCAGAAAGCCTCATTCAGAAAATTTTTTTTCATCATTTTGGCAGCCAAAATATTTTTTTCACATAAAATCAGATCCAAAATATTTTTTTAGAAAAAAACCATAGCCCCCCACCCCCCCTTCAAGTTAAATGGTCGGTCCCTAAGTGATAACAACAGTTTCTGATGGACATTGCATGCTCACATCGTACCCGGAAGTTTCTGATGGACATTGCATGCTTGGAAATCATATAACATTTTTTCCTCGAGATTTTTTTCAGTTGATATTTTAATAAAGCCAAAAGTTACCAACATGACAGAAAAACAGATCTGATATAAACAGATTAATAATGATCTATGATTTAGTTCCAGTCATATCATTACAGTATTGGTTGACAGAAACAGAACAGTTGTCATAAGTTGTCGAAATGCGCATATGCAGAAAATAAATTAACAGTAACTTCGGTATTTAGTTGAATTGTATAGACCATACCATGTAATACATACCAATTTTTATTCAATATTTATTTTCCTTTTGTCAACAATATCATATAAATATTTATCTTTGTGTTGAGTTTGTTTTCATTTCACACATCTAAAAAGTTAATTAACAAATATACTCCGAGTTTCCGACAAATTTTATTGTGCGATTAGAATACCAACCCCAAATAAGTGAAAGCGAAAATAAAAATAATAATGGAATATTTAACTTGGAGAAAGTGACGGAAATTATATACTTATATTTATTAGTTGTTTATACGTCCTCAAATAAATACATTTTTTTCTTATCAAATTTATTTAAATTTACTTCTTGCAATTGAATCATGCTGTAGAAATAATTATCAACATCACGATAAAGCCGGTCCTATTATTATATTGTTTTTCTTTAGTATATAATTATTTTGAATAAAATATGCTGTGTTCGGCTAGAAAATGTTAATTTTCAGTACAGTGATAGATATAAAAACAGTTTATTTGTATAAAAACTGATTTATGAGATCGCTTCCTAAGATGCTATGTTCAATTTGTCGAGTACAGTCATGCTTAGACTAGGTGCACCAATGACAATTTTAATATAAAATCTTCTCTGAGTTCGGAAAGCAATACTCGAAAAAAAAGAATCGTTCAAATGCCATCAGATCAAGCACATTTTAAAGATTCCGTAACTCTAAGCACGTGTACATCTATCTTGGAATCCATCTTGTATGACATTGTATGACACCCAAAAAAATACCAATGTACAGTGTAAATTTAATGTATGAAAAGGGTAATTCTTAAATATGGCCTTTTAAATTTGTTCATTCATAATAAAAATGATAAATAAAGAAAATCTTCACGCAATATCTAAAGACAACCCAAATTAATACTAGATGTGTTGAAAATAGACCCAAATAAATATGAAAGGGGGAAAATGAGTATCAAATAAATACTAGAATTTGTAAAATAAGCACACAAATTTGCCGCACGTATATAAATACATAGGAAGTTACCATATAGTATAGGGTCACTACGTGCGGCATATTCGGGGGGGGGGGGGGCAATTATTATTGTCCTTGGATTGTTCGTTTTAGACTGATGGTTCGGTTCTTACTTACTTTAGAAATTCAAGTCGTATCCGCCCTTTTGATATTTACTTGGGCCATTTTTTTTCTTCTTATTTTGCATTTATTTTGCACCTGAATCTTCCAGTAATTTTCTAAAAGTGAAGTAAGATAAACAAGCGGTTTAACTCATGTAAAAATAAGTCCTTTATTTCAATGTCAATTCGTCGTTTATCTTTGATTGTAAAAGCAATTTACTATCCTTGTATATCCAATCTATAATTTAAATGAGGGATTGTTCATCAAAGTACATACCATAAGATCAAAGTAAACATTAAAATAGTGTCCAATGATTTCATACTGATGAATTTGTAAATTGTTAAACATTAAAGGTATATAAATATATAATAGATTGTTATTTATTACATTACATATAATTATTATGATTGATGTGATCTTTATCTTTCACACATGTTTTATTACAGTATAATAGCAGTGACTATAGAGAATTTACGTCAATAATGTTCTAAGATTTATTAGGATTCATTAATGGCTTTTTTGGTAATTGGTGTTATTAAAGCCTGAGTACCATATATTTCTACATGTTATCCAGATTTCTCTTTCTATTCACACCATGCACATTGTTTTATATTGGTTTGTCTTGCTCCTGTTTTCCGTCTAAAATTATCCCGAAAAATTGGATAACTTCTGCACTTTAGACCATACAAAAATAATCATTAGATTCTCGGGCCATTTTTCAAATAATAATAATAATAACTAGAAGTGGTGCCATCAGAAATGATGGCCATCCTCGCACTTCCTTGTTTGACACAGAAAACACTGTGAATCATGCTGTAGAAATAATTATCAACATCAAGCTCACATGTGTCAAAATCAAACTTCTTGAGGCCTCTTGTTTGTACCAAGACCAATATCAAAAATCTGAAAGCTTATTGCACATCTGCAGACTACATGCTACAATTCTGTTACAAAATTAAATCCATAAATCCAAAAATGTAGGTGGAGTTCAACTGATAAGCTCTAAAGTGTGAAGATTGACATCATGGGACCTCTTGTTTGCACAAAGACAAACATAAAAAAGCTGAAGGGTTATTGCACATCTGCAGACTATATACAACAATTCTATAACAAAAGTAAATTCATAAATCCAAAAATGAAGTAGGAATTCCACTGACAAGCTCCTGTGTGTCAAAATTGAAATCTTGGGACCTCTTGTTTGCACCAAGACCAATATCAAAAATCCAAAAGCTTATTGCGCATTTGCAGACTATATGCAATAATTCTAAAACAAAATTAAATCCATAAGGCCACACCAAATTAATTAGTAGTTCTTTGGAAATCCCGCTCCTAAATTAGCAAAATCAAAATTTAGAAATAAAAATTATTTTCACGCTCCTAATTTTCAAAAATAAAAATAAAAAAAATAAAAATAAAAATCCCACACGTTGAAATCAACAAAAAGTTTTCACGAATTTGATTCGGAAATTATAAAAATCGAATCTGTGTCATCTATGCGCTTGAAATAAGGGAAAATGCATTGTAGTTAAGCGTTATTCTGATTCTGATGGCATGGCCGCAAGAAAATGATGTGGGAACGGAGTAAAACGGTCAACTGCCTTTTATGAATAGTCGTGAGGCGTCAAACTTGAATTATTCAAGCCGTCCTGTCTAATTCTCTCCGCAAATACTTGAGTGGTATTTAAAATCTTGTAACGGCTTGGTTACGGTTTGACATTTCCATTGTTTTCAACTTTAGTTGAATTTCGCGTTTTGCACCTACATTGTTTTACAATTTTTTGTGTATGATTTGTGTACAGATTAGTCCTAAACATAAACCTTCGTTTGTTGTGCAAACTTTAATTTTGAACATTGATATACACAACAGACAAAAGTTGTTTTAGGACTAGTGGTGTGAGGTTCCTCCCCGGGGGTTCTAACTGTGTAGAAGACCGTACGGTGACCACTAGGCCTAGATGCTTTGTTTTGGGTCGTTTTAACCTAGATATGGGATGTTGTCTCCTTGACATTTACCCCATTTCCTTTCTTTTTCATAGTGTACATAATTCAGTGTTAACTTTACAGTCTGATGTAAAGATTATTACAGAGTTTTGAAACAATGAACAAACAAACAGCCAAATGTGGGAAAGCCTAGTAAGATGAACTTAACTGGTTAACTCTTCTTGTCTGTTCAATAAGTAAAACAGTATCAATATGAATTTGGAATGAGTCGTACTCAAAAGAACAAGCCATGAATCTGATGTTAAAAGTGCATACACATGATGACATCAGTCATGTCAGTATATACATGTACTACTGACAAAAAAGCTTTTTAAATTTACCTAAATAATTTTACTTACTACATAAGACAAAACTGTCTTGCATGCATCTTAATCATTGTTGTTCTTTGTATGAAGGTTTATACATTTAGGTTTTTAAAACATAAATAGTGGAATATTTCTAAGACATCATAAGAATTATCAAGGGAGAGGACTTGTTTAAGATAATCACTGCCAGATGCAAGCTGAACATATGTGATTATCATTCTTGAATCTGCTTGTCTGTTTTTTTTTTTTTGTCTTGTTTTGTTTTGTTTTTTTTTGCCACAGTTTCTAGTTAAGTACATCTTAAATTATTTCTAGTGATTATTTACATGAAAATAAAATAACCCAAGTTTACTTTACACAATTCTTTGGTAGACTAGTTAGTGATCAATATGCATACTGAAAAGTGTAGTGCTGAACAACATATACATGTAGTTGTGGCTAGAGTCATGTAACAGAAGGTCAAAATGTGAAATAGTTGTTGTTGATTTATCGCAAATGCCCTTTTAAGTCTGGAGGTTGAATGTAAGCTGTTATGCAGGTTCAAATGAGCATATTTGAGACATTATTGAAACACCGGACAAGAAAAAATAAAAAAAAAATATTTCGCTCGCTCTTAAATTCAAGAATATTTGAGGCGAAAAATTTAAAATTAAAAAAAAAAATTTCGCTCGCTCGCTCTAATTTTTTTGGCCAAAATCTCGAAGAACTACTAATTAATTTGGTGTGGCCTAAATTCAAAAATGTAGGAGGAGTTCCACTCACAAGCTTTCTTGTGTCAAGATTGACATCATGGGGCCTCTTGTTTGCACCAAGACCAATATCAAAAATCCGAAAGCTTATAGCGCATCTGCAGACTGTATGCAACAATTCTATAACAAAATTAAATCCCTTAATCCAAAAATGAGGAAGGAGTTCCACTGAAAAGGTCCATTTAACGGACAGACGGACAGACAGACAGACGGACGGACTGACGGGACCAAAACAATATCTCCGCATTTTCTTCGGAAAAGTGCGGGGATAATAATAATAATGAGGCAGGGAGGGAGAAGATTTTTATTTTTATTGGTTAAAAATCATGATGAGGACCCTTTTTACATTTAAAATAGCTATAAAAGCGTTTTTCAGTTGCTTTTCTAACGTGCTTTTTGTGGAGGCAATGTTTCATGTACATTTACCGTTTCATGATTAATTCATTACAAAAACTACAGTTTCCTGCCATCAACCTTGGGTTTGCTCATTTGAACTGTATCTCTATTAACATTTGGTTATTTTCCTTATATTTACATAGAACGCTTCAAAAATGCTATCTAAATCTGAAGTTAGACCAGGACTTCTTTAATCCAAATGGAGGAGGTTGGGGATGTGAGGACATATTAGTTTTCTAGTTGGAAATACACGCAAGGCTGAAACTTGACATAGAGAAGCCCCTTGGGAAAACATGGTCTTTCTGATTAAAACTTGATTTCACTTTCCATACAATTTTTATCTTTACCGGTTGCTTATTAAAAATTCATGCTTCAACGTAAAATAAAAGATCTTTTTGTGAACAAGGACGGGCTAACTTAGTTTCTTTACCAAAATTTCACTTTTATATCAATGAACACAATATGGTAGAAAACAACAAAATCTCCTAGCTGTCTTAAAGAAACTTTTCAATTAATTTTTTTTCTCTTTGATGACATTGAGTACTAAAGTGCTTTCTTGCTACTTGTTATTTCATCGACTTGCTGAACTGTAATACTACAGAAATCATTTGATAAAATATCAAAGGCCTCTGGCCAACTGTTATCATACTGCTGGACAACTTCACAAACTAAAGCCATGAAACAACACAGGAAACACGTACAAGGTATAAAAGATGGCAAGCCGAAAACCAATTTTTCTATTGAAACTTGCAGTATCTAAATTTTAGAAAAAAGTGCTGAAAACTGAATAACAAAGTTACCGAACAGAATTGCCAATAGCAGTATCTTTATCATACATCTGTCCTTAGCTTCTTCTTTTCATTTAGGTCTATTTGGTAATTTATTCTCTATCAGATTTTACAATTCATATTTTTTGTCTTCCAAATGATTTGATGTTATCTACACTGACTATACATAAATGTGAAAATGGTCATATCAATATCGGCTAAATGCGAATTGAATAGATCGTTATCATAGTCAAGCAATATATGCAATTGTTGTAAAAATCATTATTACTGTAATAAACATTATTGATTTTATTTTTTATTTTCTGTTAGCCCCGAGGCAATTCACTACCCCTGTAGTCTGTATTTCGGTGTTGATTTTTTTTTTTAAACTTGAATAACTAATTTTTCAAAAATTCATTTAAGGGAGTACGAGCCTCAGATTTCAGAGGCATTCTATATCCTCGGGTTTTATCCATTCAAACAGTGGTAAAATTTTTTGCACATGGATCACATTTTCTTGGTCATAAGTCACTTTAAAATACATAAAATAGACTGTGTATAAAATTTAATCAACTTCTAATTATAATTTCATATATCTAAAGGCCTATAAACATCTTATGCAAATTGAAGGAAAACTCTAGAGAGATCTGTTTCCCGCCAAAATTTTGACGTCTTATATCTCAAAAATTCCTACATGGATTTTCAAAATTTTTTGCTCAAGTTGTTTCATTAGATGTGCTTTTCAAGACATAAGGTCAGAATTCTAATTCTAATTACAAAATTTTTGAGACTCGTACTCCCTTAAACTAAGGATTATCTCAAATGTGCATAGCTTTGTCCTTGGCTGATTTTGGTTTTTCATTTAGTACTTTTTGGTCATTTGTTCTCTATCAAATTTTATGGTTCTTAAGTTTATGGTCTTCCAAATGTAGTGACGTGATCTGCACCGAAGAGACATAAGTTGTTGAAACGGTAATATGAAGAAACTAAATTCAGCGCAACTTCGGTATTTTATCCTGTTCCCTGAAGCAAGTTAACAAGGGGTAATAGGACCCTTCTCCCGTAAGTAAGTCTTACAGTTTTCTGGATGCTTTAATTTCATCATGGTCTTACTAAATTTTCACGGTACTCGGTCTTTTCTCGAAATTTCATGATGGGTGTTGACTTGCCTAGCTAAATATTAACGATGAGTGTCTTTCAGCACCACAACACCATTGTTATTTGAAAATATAAAAAAATATGACAAACGATAAACCACTTCTTAAAATTGGAATTTTGTCCTTTGACTAAATGCAATATTACATTTAAAATCGGGTGCAAGGTGACTTTCAATTAATTTAAGGACTAGAAATATGCAAATTTTCAATAGTTAGTACAAGGGAAGACCCGAAGTTGTGAATTTTTCCATCTTTTTCAACCTGTGGATGTATTTATGTTTTATTTATTTCAAAGTATCTTTGACTCCCCCCCCCCCGGCAACCCCACCTTGCATTCAAAGCTCCTTTATATAAAAGCATACGGTACTTCATGGTGGAAAAAGTATATATTTATCATTTTCCGACTAATCAACAAGGATCTTATACGGGACTAAGGGATGGATCCTGTTTTAGAAAACAGACGTACATATGATTTTTTTTTCACTTAACAAAGGATGGGGTAACAACATAATTACCGAATAGAGTTGTCAAAAGCCGAAATCCACACATAATTACCGAATAGAGTTGTCAAAAGCTGAAATCCACGAGACAAAAATACAGATCAGATGGAAACCGCTGGAAAAATTGTCGCCCGCAATAGTCCTGACTTGGTACAGGTATTTCAAAAGAAATGGTGGGTTAAACCAGTCTTATGGCATGCTAATCCTCCCCTTGAATTGCGGTTGTGTCCAGTAGCAACTCAACAGCAATTGTTTTTTGAATGGTTGTAGGCTGTTGAAAAATGATCTTCCAAGTACTAAGTTAAAAAAAAATCTTGAATTACAGTTCGAACTGACACAAGAGACTGATATCTATTTAAGAACTTTTTTAATGATCGTATGAGACGGAATATTTGAAGCCTTGATTGATAAGGTGGTCACGGAGATAACTGTGTCAAAGGAGAAAGTCTGTATAACTTGTGATTTTATAGACGATAAAATAGAAACCATTTAAGTTTCTCTTTGTAACGTAGTTTAAATCGATACAAGATTTTTGCTTTACCTGCAAAAGACTTTTCAGTTAAAATCAAGGGTTAAAACAATAAGAATAACCGCTCTTTGAAAAGTTTGTTTTTTATGGTTTTCTCATGTATGAAATGTATAGGCATATAGATCCCAGGAACAACCAATAGTTACAATATATACTGTACTTGATTTTATCATGAACTTCAAATATTTATTCAAAATTCTCTTATCATATAGTTATTAATTTGTTCTGAATTTGTTCTGTGCTCAAATATTAAGAAAATAGAAATGTACTTGTTTTAACTTTGAAATTATTTCTGTCTGACCTGCTTTTTCAAACGTTATAACCCTTTATCTTGAATCGATAATTGAAATATCTCATATTTATACATATGATTTTTACTTATGTTCGATACAAGAATTACGTTACCCGGGTTCAGACAGTTATCGATTTCCATTGTTTTCTCTCAATGTTTGTAACAGTGTAGATTTCGTGACATTCTGAACCTTTTGTGAGACATAAATGCTTTTCAATAATACGAAAGTTGAGAAACTAATAATTGAAAATTGCACAATTCATAATATACTGGGTCGTTGAACAAGATTATTTTCATTATATCAGGTGTGATTAAAACCTGTGGTCTGGTTGATTATTCTGACTATTTAAACAAAAACAATTATACTTTTGAAGTCGGTTAAGTAATACAAGAATATTATTTTCAATCTTCGATTGACTGTAAAGATAAAACGTAGATGTCTTGTCATTATTGTTTTGTTATTACCTGCTACGTTTAACATCGCTCATTATTATTTATTTATTTTGTTATTTGTTACCACTGGGTCGATGCCACTGCTGGTGGACTGTTAGTCCCCGAGGGTATTCACCAGCCCAGTCAGTAGTCAGTACTTCGGTGCTGACCCGAAAGCCGATTATTTCTAGAACCTTACAATATCTAAATTTTCGTAAATTTTGTTGAAAACTAAGGAGTATCTCCCTCATGCAAAGCTCTGTCCTTAGCTGATTTTGGCTTTATATTTAGAGCATATTGGTTATATCTTGTCTTTCAGTTTTTAAATATCTTTGGGTTTATGGTCTTCCAAACATTTAGATTTTATCGGCACTGAGGAGACACAAGTTGCCGAAATGCGCATATACAGAAAGTAAATTTACAGTAACTTCGGTATTTAGTTATCAGTCTTACAAAGGCTTAGTTTTTGGTGAAAAAATAGTTATTTCCTAAATTTAAGAAAATTGATAGAATGTACCGTTCAAGGATTCTAAATGAACAAACTATCTCTCTTCAAAGCAATCATACGGCTTACTGCTTACTATTGCATGACGAACAAAAAAAAATTTGATCCAGTTCATTGCCACGGAAAGCTACAATACGCATACCATCTACAAAAAAACTATCAATATCATCATGCTCGAGTGACAGTCCATCTCAAAGCTTGATATTTTTCTGACTCGACGAAAAAACGAAATCGTGCCGTAATGCTTTATTTGGATTGTAAAGATTAGTTAATATTTAAACAATTTTTATACGAAATCTATTTAGAAGTATTTCAATTGAAGTTTCATATGTAAATGCGTATTGTAAATGTATGTATTACAAATTTTGTAATGTTGGTTTATTGGGATGGTTAGGAATGTAGTAAGATGAAATTAAATAAATATACGAGTTTTAAATAGCACTGTAAACGGAAGGAGTATTGGTGAATGAATATAGTCAACTAAAATATCGATAGGTTATGGACCTTGTTTTGAAGATAATGCACATCAAAAAATTGCAGGAAAAGGCTCTCTTGGGCTTTTACCTTAGTATAACAAAGACACAATATTGATTTCTTTCACAGTCAAGGAAAATCTACAAACTAATGAAATGTTGCTTGCAGGCATCAAATATGCTACTTAAGCCTTTGATGACTAGCAAATAGGGTGTAATGGGGCAAAAGATGTTGTATAGTAATAATGGATAAAATCAGAGAGATCCGAAGATTTTAACGAATTTCCAAAACCTCACCTCACTACATCCTTAAGTGGTAAGCTTGCAGTTTGTGTAGCACTCGACACTGAAAAATAAATGGTACATTTTGTGTTGTATGCCAGCTTTTTAAATCCCATTTTCAAAATATCTGTTGTTATATCTTTACACATTTGTGATACAACATTCAATATACATTAAAGATGTTTAATAAATACAGAAAAATATCATATAATATACATTAATTTGATATTTTAGCGATTTCAGTTGATTTTGAAAATGATGACATCATTTCACAACATACACCATTTTATATATCTAAAATAATTTTAGGAGACAGCTGCATTTTTAGTAACTCTACAGTATAAACAGTTAGAAAGAGACAACTAGATGAGTTCCCTGTGATCGTTTATATGTTAAATTAGTCCTTTTGTTGGGGAACGGATGACAGTGTTTGTAAGACTACTTTGTCCGATATGCTATGCTTGTTGACAACCCCGCATCCATTAACAAAATGGGCAACGAACACTCTTTGACCTTTCTTTTAAAATTACGTTTTGTCATATGCTTTTTCTTTTCCAAGATAGTGGTTATTGAGTTAGTAGTCTACATGTATTGAGTTTTATTCGCATGTTTATGATACTATAGGGAAACGGGATAGAGAAAGGGAAGGTTTATGTACCCATAAACCGATTCAACCCTACCACTGGCTTTGGCTGGTGCAGGTAACAAGTCCGGCTATCCCGAGTTACTATCGTTATTTATGTTTGTCTCTTGTTTTCATTATTGTTTTTCTGGTGCAGTTTGCTTGGAAATTGTGGCATGTGATTGTAGTTCCTGGCCATTGTAGGGTTTAATGTTGTCCTGTTTTTGTAATACATGTATGTAACGTTGTTCACCATTTAGTATTATGAATTCCACTCAAACCGGTGCTAGGGACCGTCTTAACTTACTATGAGGTAGGAGTGTTTGCTCTTCGTTGAAGGCCTCATGGTGACTTCACGATGCTAGGGACCGTCTTAACTTACTATGAGGTAGGAGTGTTTGCTCTTCGTTGAAGGCCTCATGGTGACTTCACGATGCTAGGGACCGTCTCAACTTACTATGAGGTAGGAGTGTTTGCTCTTCGTTGAAGGCCTCATGGTCACTTCACGATGAAGAACAACAATGATTTTCAAGTGTTGCTCCATTTGCTTAATCATACCATATATCAATAGAGAGTTTGTCCCATTTACATTTACTCCACATCTACATCTAATATATAAATTAATTTGATTTTTTTTGCGATTTCAGTTGACCTTGAAAAGGATGACATCATCCCACAACATACTCCATTTAATTTTTTTCAAATATTTTAGGAGACAGCTTCAGTTTGAGTGACTCTACAGAATTAACAATTGGAAAGACACAAAAATGATAAAAAAGCCCGAAAACCGATTTTATTTGAATATCTTTATTTAAGCAAATTTCTCACTCTTGCATAGCTCTGTCCTTAACTGACTTTGGCTTTCCTATTTAGATCTTATTGGTAATTTGTTATCTATCAGCTTTTACAAATATTTTGGTTCATGAATTTCCAAATATTTTGATTTGATCTGCACTGATGAGACAAAAGTTGTCGGAATGTGCATATACAAAACCTAAAATTTACAGTTACTTCGGTATTAAGTTATTTGAACTCCAATAAAACAGGGAGTGACACCAGTTAATCCGATAGGATGAACACGTCCTGCTCTATTTACAGGGCATCCGTCAAACTGTCAGTGAGGCATATATGTTTTGAAAGGTATCTTACGTAGCTGACTGGTTAATGTCATTTTGTTACCCTACGACAATAAAGGACTACGCAGGGCGCAGCAAGATACGACCGCAGCATGTCGAACACTGAAATTTGAACAAGTGTAATTCAAAATGAACGAGGACACAGTAAAGAGCTTGATACAGTAATTAAATGGACACATTAAAGGACTTGACCCAGTAATTAGCTGAGCACAAACTCAGGAACATAAAAATCAGCAATTATGGTTACTTATAAAGATCAGAAATGGTAAGAGGTATATCAAATTGGTCAACGTATACTACTTAAACTATACTATAAGAGGAATCCAAAGCAACCAACCCCATTAAAATTTTTAAAAGATTCTACACATTCTGAAAATTGCAATTTCAGCCTCTTTGACCCCTTATAGCTAAGAAATGGTAGGAGCTACACAGAATCTTTTGACATTCTACAAAAGCTTTAGAGGACTCAAAACAAAACAAAAAATCTGGTGAAATCTGATGAAAAATAAAGATTTCACTTATTTCGAAAAATTGCAATTTTTACCCCTTTGACCCATTGTAGCTCAGAAATAGTAAAAGCTACACAAAATCTATTGCATATCACTGAAAGCTTATATCAAAGAAAAAAATCCCATCGAAATCCGATGAAAAATAAAGAATTGACATATTTCGAAAAATTGCAGTTTTGGCCACTTTGACCCCTAGTATCTCGGAAACGGTAAGAGCTACACAAAATACGTTGACAAAATACTGAAAGCTTAGATCAAGAGGAATCCAAAGAAAAAAAAAAAACCCATCCAAATCCGATGAAAAATAAGATTTTTAAGTAATAAGCAAATTCGCAATTTTGGCCCCGCTTGGCCCCTCAGAGCCGGGAAAGGAAACAAGTTACCAAAAAAATCAAATAGCAGAGTGCTATATTAATTTTTCATAAGGAATATTTTAAAAAAAACTGCATCAAAATTGGACTTAGAATAATAAAAAAAAAATTGAGATTGCCCATGTTGTGCACCATTTATCTCGTGAGCGGTACATGCTACGTGAAGTCTGTTGGCCTATTACTGATTGGAAATTTCCTCAGGAACACACTGAAACGAACCCCATCAAAATCCAATAAATAATAAAGATTCTACAGTTAAATATGTGAAAACACCAAATTTCACCCCTTTCCGGCCCCTTTTTCTGAAACGGGCGGGACCAAGGACTCAAAAGTAAATCCTCTGATTACGCGTGTGCTAAGATACATCATACTAAAATTTCATAAAGATCCGTCCACCAGAAGCAAAGTTCTGCTGCCCACAGACGCCAACGACGACGACGACGCTGACGACGCGGACGTCGACGCGGACGACGCCAACAGCATACCATTATACGACCACAAAATTTTTGCAGTCGTATAAAAACCAATTAAAATCCAAGGTACTTGTTACATCTCAAACGGTACAAAAGTACAAATTTTGAAAAGCTTTAGTAATCACTTTAGTATTCAAACAATAACAAGAACACACGAATACTACAAGCATCACAAACGAAGACAAAAAACTAAAATCAAACATATGATATTCAAGACAACGCAAAAAACTTAGGCGCTGACATAAAAACGACAGTGACATCAAGTAGCCCGGAAGAGTAAGCATAACAGCTTCTATTTACAGCAACTGTCAAAAAGTCGATGAGTCATTCTATGATAATGTATAATTGATATCTGAGTTTTTATAGATTTGTCACATTACAAAATCGTCTATAAATGGCACATTTTCTATCAGCTGCGTATTTAAAAATCCCATCGTTTTTTTAACCTTTTCACTCATTCGGTTGCCGAGTCATGTCAAATTCGTCCAACTTTCTAGAAGCCTGGTTGAATTTTTCTGTATCACCTAAGTATTTCCACATCAGCACTAGGATAGTATATGCTTCTTCTGTATTCACTCTTTCACAAATAGTTTGAACTTCGTTGGCAATCTCGTCTAATCCTAAGCTACAAAGCGGTTCAGCGGACATTGTAACTACAAAGTTTTGCACTAAACATTTGTAGATTCTGTAGATTTTGTCAATATGATAATCATCTGTATTGATTGTACAAGGAAAGTCACTAGGTAGACCCCCATACTTCTGTATGTGCAAGAAAAATTCTCTACCTTTCACCAAAAATGCTACTGCCATCTTTTTCTTGTGTTTTAAAGTGAGATAGAGATAGAAATCCACACAAAAGGAAAATAAGTTTTCCGCCAAAGGCTTAGGGATCAACAAGTCTCCATATTTGTCCGCTGTGTCGTGCCCTACTATTTCTTTAAGAGGAATTGGATCATGCTGTAGGCTTAGATCTATCGATAATGTCGTTCTTAGTGTGTCATCTGCGTGAAGACACAACCACCATTGTTTTGACAATCCAAAGCTGTTGGTTACTTCTGTTACGAACGCAACAAATGGTATATTATCTTCACATGTACTAACCATTAATCTGTCTTCGTGGGCCTCTTGTATAATTTCTAAAGCAATATCATAATTATTTACTTCAATATACTTCACAGCTTGTTTGATCTTTGCTGGTACTAATGTTTCGATAACGGATTGTCGCACACTTTTATGTTGCTGGAAATCATCTATGTCGTGTCGAATTAGTTGGAATATGTCGTCTGCATTAGTCACCATGTTCTGATAAGCTATACTATATAAAACACTGATTGGATTTGTACGGAGATTTGATAGTTTTTCCAGGGTTTTTTGTATTTGATCAGATGAAAGGTGATCTATTAAGTTGTTACTAAGAATGAAATAATCTGGTAGATTTCCAAATTCTAGCTGTCGTGTTAAACTGTCCACCATGTAAAGTATACAGCCACTCAACCTTGAAGCCCAATACTGCTGAGGAATAATCTCAGACGCCTGAAAGAAAACACTTTTGAGGTGACCTGAATTAATCAAATCATCTCCCCTCAAAGTATGGCTGATCAAAGCCTTAAAGACAATGAAACAATATCTTTGTTCTTTACTTAAACCTTCGTTTGCAAGTCTACGTTCTGCCACGGCAAATGAGGTCTGGAATTCTATGCCAGGATTTGAGCTGTTAACATGTGGCTGACTTATATAGTAAACACCTTCACTAACAATAGAATCGATAAGCTCTGGCGAAGGCCACCCGGAATCCCTCGGTCGACTTCTCCATGCAGACGCTTCCTCCGGCCAGAACGGACTAAAGACACCAGAAAACATTCTTCTGAACAGGTATATGATGGCGGGATTTTGATTTGCATACTGATCTTTAAAACGTTGAATCCCTTCTGCATCTTCAAATCGTTTATGAGTGTTTGGAATATAGTATGACATAGCACTTTCGTCAGATTCTAATCCCCAGGTATCAGGATATCTGGCTAAAAGCCTG
Organism: Modiolus philippinarum; assembly: GCA_002080025.1. Lineage (NCBI taxonomy): Eukaryota > Metazoa > Mollusca > Bivalvia > Mytilida > Modiolidae > Modiolus > Modiolus philippinarum. The sequence goes on from MJUU01030358.1 coordinate 225,313, forward strand.
ACATAGCCAGGGTGAGTATATTTTGTATCTACTGATACATCAGATGGATCAATAGTACCAATATTATTCATATTTGGTGGATAAGCTATGCAGGTTGTCAGTGAATATATTATTCCGACATCTGCCCATTCACCGGAAGTGTTACTTTCCGGAAGTTGATGTTCATCGAGTGAAGCAGCGAACAATCCTTCTACAACATCTCCAATGGCTTTTATATTAAATTCACGCCCTGTGTTTGACCTTTGTCCCATATAATCCTCTGTTGACGATTCGATGGCAAAAGCTTGATGACACATACTATCAGCATTTTTTATTGTGGATTTCAATGGAATAAACTGCTTTATGAGAAATGTAAGGTGAATTGTGGGTATATCACACCAGGGATCAACATAGTCTTCTTTAAACATTTGCTGCTGGGATAAATCTGTAAACAAATAAATTGAGTATATGGTTATTTATTTTTTTTATTTGACATAAAGTAACATTCATATTTTACATCAATACTCATCAAAATTAATTTTCCTTATAAAAATGAAAAAGAAAGGAAATGGGGTAAATGTCAAGGAGATAACATCCCATATCCAGGTTAAAACGACCTAAAACAAAGCATCTATGGGTCACCGTACGGTCTTCAACACAGTGAGGAACCTCACACCATATAGCAAGCCCTAAATGGCCCCAAAAGAGTAAAAAAGTGGATAAAAAAGTTTATCTTCATATAAGCTTGTAGTTTATAGGGGATGAAACAATAGACAATATAAAATTATTTTCAATTGAACAGAACATGAGATGCCAAACTGACATATTATTAAACTTGATTTTAAAATTTATTGCACATGCTAAAGTAAGACACTGGTTTAAATTTCTTTTGAAGTACAAAGTAAGGACATATGTTTATTAATATTTAGTGAATAATTAATCACCCTTTCGCGAATTTCCTAATGCTTAATACTCTATTAATTGTAAGCTATGATAAACATGAGGTTGCACGCGTTGTCGTGCTAGGTATACCCCCACTCGTATTGTTTTGAACATTAACAAGGGAAAATGGCTAAGTCCCACCGAACAGGAAGTTGATATCATATGGCAACCAAATGGGAGACGACGCATTCCCCCTATATATAAAGTGAAATACCAAATTTGAAATAAATCGGCCCAGCAGTAGCTGAGAAAAGTGCGACGAAAATTTTCAAGTAGCTGAGAAAAGTGCGACAAAAATTTTCACTATGTTCAATAAATGGAAAAATAGCCAAGTCCCGTCAAACAGGAAGTTGATATCATAAGGTGACCAAAATAGGCGATGACGCATTCCCACTATATATAAAGTCAAATACCAAATTTGAAATAAATAGGCCCAGCAGTAGCTGAGAAAAGTGTGACAAAAGTTTTCACTATGTTCAATAAAGGGAAAATGGCTAAGTCACGCCAAACAGGAAGTTGATATCATAAGGTGACCAAAATGGGAGGCGACGCATTCCCCCTATATATAAAGTCAAATACCAAATTTGAAATAAATCGGCCCAACATTAGCTAAGAAAAGTGCGACGAAAATTTTCACTATGTTCAATAAAGGGAAAAATGGCTAAGTCCTATCAAACAGGAAGTTGATATCATAAGACAACCAAAATGGGAGACGATGCATTCCCCCTATATATAAAGTCAAATACCAAATTTGAAATACATCGGTCCAGCAGTAGCTGAGAAAAATGCGATGAAAATGTTCCCTATGTTCAATAAAGGGAAAAATAGCTCAGTCCCGTCAAAAAATAAGTTGATATCATTAGGCAACCAAAATGGGAGACGACGCATTCCCCCTATATATAAAGTCAAAAACCAAATTTAAAATAAATAGGCCCAGCAGTAGCTGAGAAAAGTGTGACGAAAATTTTCACTATGTTCAATAAAGGGAAAAATGGCTAAGTCCCGCCAAACAGGAAGTTGATATCATAAGACAACCAAAATGGGAGATGACGCATTCCACCTATATATAAAGTCAAATACCAAATTTGAACTGAATTGGCCCAGCAGTAGCTGAGAAAAGTGCGACGAAAATTTTCACTATGTTCAATAAAAGGAAAAAACTGGCTAAGTCTCGCAAAACAGGAAGTTGATATCATAAGGTGACCAAAATGGGAGGCGACGCATTCTCCCTGCTATGTATAAAGTAAAATGGCAAATTTGAAATAAATCGCCCCGCCAGTAGCTGAGAAAAGTGCGACGAAAATTTTCACTATGTTCAATTAAGGGAAAATGGCTAAGTCCCGCCAAACAGGAAGTTGATATCATAAGGCGACGAAAATGGGAGGCGATGCATTTCCCCTATACATAAAGTCAAATACCAACATGAGGTTGCACGCATTGTCGTGCTAGGTATACCCCCACTCGTTGAAATAAATCATCCAAGCAGTAGCTGAGAAAATTGTGACGAAAATTTTCACTATGTTCAATAAAGGGAAAAATGGCTAAGTCCTGCCAAACAGGAAGTTGATTTCATAAGGCGACCAAAATGGGAGACGACGCATTCCGCCTATATATAAAGTCAAAAAGCAAATTTGAAATAAATCGGCCCAGCAGTAGCTGAGAAAAGTGCGACGAAAATTATCACTGTGTTCAATTAAAGGGAAATGGCTAAGTCCCGCCAAACAGGAAGTTGATATCATAAGGCGACCAAAAGGGGAGGCGACGCATTCCCCCTATATATAAAGTCAAATACCAAATTTGAAATAAATCGGCCAAGCAGTAGCTGAGAAAAGTGCGACGAAAATTTTCACTATGTTCAAT
>MJUU01030358.1:228298-263879 GCA_002080025.1 Modiolus philippinarum
AAATACCAAATTTGAAATAAATCGGCCCAGCAGTAGCTGAGAAAAGTGCGACGAAAATTTTCACTATGTTCAATTAAGGGGAAATGGCTAAGTCCCGCCAAACAGGAAGTTGATATCATAAGGCGACCAAAATAGGAGACGACGCATTCCCCCTATATATAAAGTTAAATTCCAAATTTGAAATAAATCGGCCCGGCAGTAGCTGAAAAAAATGTGCGACGAAAATTTTCACTATGTTCAATTAAGGGGAAATTGCTAAGTCCCGCCAAACAGGAAGTTGATATCATAAGGCGACCAAAATGGGAGGCGACGCATTCCCCCTATATATAAAGTCAAATACCAAATTTGAAATAAATCAGCCCAGCACTAGCTGAGAAAAGTGCGACGAAAATTTTCACTATGTTCAATTAAGGGAAAATGGCTAAGTCCCGCCAAACAGGAAGTTGATATCATTAGGAGACCAAAATGGCAGACAACGCATTCCCCCTTTATATAAAGTCAAATACCAAATTTGAAATGAATGGGCCCAGCAGTAGCTGAGAAAAATGTGATAAACTTCGGACGGACGGACGGAAGGACGGAAGGACGGACGGACGGACAAGGGTATTCCAATATACCACCCACTCACGAGTGGGGGTATAAATTTGAAATAAATCGGCCCACCAGTAGCTGAGAAAAGTGCGACGAAAATTTTCACTATGTTCAATTAAGGGAAAATGGCTAAGTGCGGCCAAACAGGAAGTTGATATCATTAGAAGACCAAAATGGCAGACAACGCATTCCCCCTATACATAAAGTCAAATACCAAATTTGAAACGAATGGGCCCAGCAGTAACCGAGAAAAATGCGATAAACTTCGGACGGACGGACGGAAAGACGGAAGGACGGACGGAAGGACGGAAGGACGGAAGGACAGACGGACGGACAAGGGTATTCCAATATACCACCCACTCACGAGTGGGGGTATAAATAGTAGGGTTAGATATGGAAGGTTCCATTCTGAGTAGTTGGTTAAATCTACATGCAACTTTTTAACCTACGAGCGTTAGTTAAATTATGGCATGTTGTAAATCTATATCTACTATCTTAATCCTGAAGGAGAAACTATACACATGTCATTGTCAATGGTAACGTAGGTTATATGTTGTATAGTGTATTTTCTTTGCAATCTGTCTAAGAACCATCAAGTGCTTAATAGTCTAATCAAGCTGGTTATTTAGAACCTGTTCAGTGCATACCATGTTTATCCTCTGCATTGTAAACTTTAGCGGCTGCACCTTTGGGTATATATAGGTACTGTATTTACCTAACTACAGATAAGCAGTTTAAAAACTTAAAGTAGCAGTTTGGTAGAAGAGAGACCTAAAGGAGTAAAATGAAAATAAAGGTATATTTGTATGTTTTTTTATACTATAGAGAAACGGGATAGAGAAAGGGGAGATGTTGGTACTGATAAACAGGTTTACCCCTTCTACTAGCTTTTTGCTAGTACCTATTATTAACAATGAAGGGATATGGAGTAAATGCAAATGAGACAAAGTCTCTACAAATACATTGTAAAAATAAGCAATGGAACAACGCTTTTATTGTTGTTCTTCATCTTGAAGTCACCATGAGGCCTTTAACAATGAGCTTTACTCATACCTCATAGCAAGTTCAAGACGGCCCCTAGCACCGGTTTGAGCGGAATATCATCTGGCTATCCCGATTTCCTATCGCTGTTTACATTTGTCTTTGTCTTTTTATTGACCCTTTTCTTTTACAGTTTCCTAATTGATTGTGGCATTTGATTGTGATTTTCGACCATTTTAGGCTTTCCCTCTAATTTTCTCATCTTTAGTATAAAATGAAGAAGAAAAAATGAATTGGCAAAAAATACAAACCATCAAAGTTAGGTAAACTTGGCATTGGAGAGTACAGGTCAATGGACATGAATTCCTCTTCCGCTAGCTCTGTAAAAGACATCAAATTACTGATAATATAAACTGAAAGTAAATATTGAATCATATGTGACTTTGGATCAACTTATGAACATCCAACTTTTGTAAGACATTCTACATCTTTTACTCGGTATCACTGAGCTCCTAAAGGGAATAAACGATATTTCTCATGAAAGACATTACTGATTGTGGAAGAACAAAGACAGTGTGTATATAATGCAACTATGATCTAAAATTCTTAAGAACAACATCACGTCTTCAGGGAATTGAACTTAACTGGTTTTGACTCAACCCTGGATTGACTCACTGATATTGTGACGGATGCCGCTAGCACAGCAGATCATGCTTACCCTTCCGGAACACCTGATGTCACTCTCGGGGCTCATGGGAGTTCACACTATGAGTGTCTTAGTTCTAAATGTCGTCTTTTTATTTCTGTGCATTGAAGCTGTCTCATGTCTTTGTTTTTCTCTGTTGCCGTTTTTGCAATGTCTTTGTGATCATCAATTCCCTTGTTCCTTCGGTATTCTAATGCCGTTGATCATAAGGAAGGCAGACATATCAAACAGTTTTCAATAGCAATTAACAATCGGAGGGATATGATGTAAATGCAAATGAGACAAAGTCTCTACAAATACATGATGAATTTAAGCAATGGAACGACGCCATTATTTTTATTCTTCATCTTGAAGTCACCAGGAGTGCTCGACAATGAGCTGTACCTGCTTGTAAGTTCAAGACGGCCCTAACACCGCTTTGAATTCACTGCTAATTGCCGAACAACGCCACATCTATGCTATTCATTAACCATGGTTGTGGTATCGTCAACTAACACCAAAGTTCCCGGCTAAGCGTTTTTACAACTGGTGTCATCCATTGCCCGACAAAAGACTAATGGAAGCCATCACAACATATAAATAATCACACAGCACTCATCGAGTCAACTGCAAGAAAACTAGGTATCTTAATGTTAGAAATTTTTGCTAAAAACTAAAGAGTATCAATTTACACTGTCCTTAGCTTGTTTCTTATTTTCATTTAGATCCAATTATTATTTTTTTCTCACTCATTATTTAACCACCTTTAGGTTTATGGGTTTCAGAATGTTGTTATTGATCTGCACTGAAGAACTCAGTTGTCGAAATGCCCATCTGCAGTAAGTTCGATATTTTGTTAGTCATGCGCAAGAAAAATTAACAAGAAAATCAAAACGGAAATAGTAGAAATCGGTGCATCTTATGCAAATATCATTTTGAACATCGTCAACGTTAGATAAATTTTCCGAAAACAAAATAACGATCGATTTTAAAGGGCCTTAAAAGTTATCTGTACCATACAAGCTATTTACAATCAAAATCAAAATGACAAAATCTATGTCATGCCAAATATGTATTTCTACAGGCAATGTCCCATTAATCGTACCCATGGATATACCAAAAGCCAGAGACTGACAGATCAGTTTTTTTTATGCAGAACGCACCCCAGAGTTTGTGACACAGTTTTGAATATAAAATTATAAGTATCAGTATTACGCTTTTATCTCAGTACTACTCAACCGATACGGTGGATCAAAAGCAAAATTGAGTTTCTGCAGATGCGCATTTCGACAACTTATGTCTCTTAAGTGCAGATCAAATAAAAAAAATTGGAAGACCATAAACTGAAAAACATTCATGAGCAAATATCCAATAAGATCAAAATAGAAAGGCCAAAATCAGCTACGGACAGATGGCAGTGTTACTGATGATGTATGTCAAAAATATGCAACAAAAATGTCTATGCAGTTGTGCGCTAGGTCGAAAAAATAAGATACCACAATAACATTCAAAAGGGTTTTTTTAGATCATAGATCATATTTGGTAATTTTTTCTCTATCAGTTTTTAAAAATGTTTGACTTTATGGTCTTCCAAACGTTTAGATTTTATCTGCACTGAAGAGACAATTTTTGTAAATTTTGTTGAAACTAAGGAGTATCTCCCTCATCCAAAGCTCTGTCCTTAGCTGATTTTGGCTTTCTAATTAGATCATATTTGGTAATTTTTTTTCTGTATCAGTTTTTAAAAATATTTGACTTCATGGTCTTTCAAACGTTCAGCTTTCATCTGCACTGAAGAGACAAGAGTTGTTGAAATGCGCATATGCAGAAACAAAGTTCACAGTAACTTCGGTATTTAGTTATAAAACAGCACCAAAATGAACGAAGCATTACGCACAAATGACAAACAATAACATAGCTTTGCAAGAGGAATTTTCTTTTTCTTAAATTTTATACATTTTGATATGGTAAATTTAAACATTCGGTTTCACGGAAGTACTAAAAAACTAGCTACTGCGTGGACTGTTTAAACCTAAGGGGACATTTTTCCATCAGCTGTTGTACCAACCCAGTGTCAGCAAAGCCATTTCAGAGTAAAAATATAATTGATCGAAAATACACATTATCTGAAGGAAGTTTTTCAGAGACTCGAGTGATTTTTATAAATGAAATTAGGTTAACTAAGCTATACCCCTAAATTTAATATACAATTTAAATTGATGTCTTATAAATGGTTCATTTCAGGTTAAGGTTGGTTAACCAGATCTGACCAGGCGATTTTTAAAGTTATTGTTTTAGTAAAAAGTATGTATAATTGGCTTATATAAAAAAAAATAAATATCTCTTAACTTTTGTGAGAGGGATAAATATTTGCCTCAGAGTATTTAAGCTGAAAGTACCTCGTTAAAATGTTTTATAGGTGGTCAGTACATGGTCTTGCTGGTTCACCAAAAAGATAAATACAGTAATTCAAGCATTAAAATAGATTTTATCATTATTAAAAGTATTACAAGGATGACGTAAATACGAGTTTTGTGAACTAAACTACTTTAAAAGATACATTTATAATCGGGTTAATGCCAAAAGTATTGAAAATGCTTTGTCTCGTCTTGTAAAACAAAATACCGAAGTAACTGTAAAATTAATTTCTGCATATGGCCATTCCGACAATTATGTCGATTTAATTCAGATCAAATACAAATAGCTGGAGTCCCTTAACCGAATTTTGTAAAAATCTAGTAGAGCACAAATAACAGAAAAGATCTCAATGAAAAGCACAAATAAAGGCAGAGCTCTTTAAGAAAGAAATACTCCCTAAATTCAAGCAAAAACTTCTAAAGCATTGCAATTTTCTACAGATAAAATCGGTTTTCTGGTCAGCATCGTTGGTGAACATCTTCCGGGACTAACAGAGATTTATAAAGCATACCTAAACTTGACCATAATGTGATCTACTAAAAAAACTTGTTTGATCAAAATAAAACAAATGAGAAAACTTCTGTCCTCATATTAGAATAATTTTTACATCTTAATTACATTTAACATTTATATGTTGTTGGATGGTTCTTAATAGAATATTGTTGAAAAGAAGGATGTGTAACAATACAGTGAATTTTAAAATGACTTTCTACTTATCATCGTCAAAGACCAGGTTACTGTAAACCGGGAAATTTTCGCGACAGTTTAATTTTCGCGATTTTCGCGTTTAGAATGGAAGCGCGAAAATAAAACGGCGCGAATATACTTGTTTATTATTGAAGTCAATGGTAAACAATTTGGCAGCGCGAATTTAAAGCTGCGCGAACTAAAATTCTGTCAATTTACCGCGAAATAAAGACGACGCGAAAATTTCCCGGTTTACAGTATTCGAAGGGAAGCAATTCTTGTTATAATGTAACTTGAGAAGTCAGACTACTACTTCATGCCAATTCTGTGCGACAAGCCTAGATTACAGGTGATATAGAAGTAGTCCAAACCACAAAAGAAAATAATACAAAAATACGCCTGTATGCTCCTAAACAATGCCTTCAAACAAGTAATTTAAGCATTTCAACTTTCCAATGAGCTCAGGTACATTGTTAATACAAATCTAAACCCTAGCCTCCCTACACTCACTATATTTTAAGAATCACATCAGGTTGTATATTGAGCTGAACACATTTTAAATTTCTTAGTGTATGACAAAAATTTGCTTCAGGTTGATTAAGACTTTTTTTAATATTTCGGACCAATTTTCTCACTGGGTCCAATTATGAGCTATATTCTCCACTGGCAGTCATTTTTATGATCCAATAAAATGAGAATTTTTTGCAAAGGACCTTCCTGTATATTTGGTTGAGTTTGCTTCAGATAATAAAAATATGATTTTCCCATAGAGTCCAATGTTAAAGTTCATTCACCGCTAGCAGTCATGTTCTGTATGAGCATAAATTGTTCAGGGCAATTTAAATTAGGTCAGGGGAGATAATATCTAGCACAAACGATGTAAAGGAGATTTTTATAATTGGGTCCAATGTTTACCTCTGTTCCCCCACTGGCGGTCATTTTGTTGTTAGATCCGAATGAAATAAGCACAAAGACCTTTCGTACAACATTCCTGTTAAGTTTGATTCAATTTTCTTCAGTGGTTAAGTAGTTTAGAAGTAAAAAAAAACTGTCATATTTGTCCTAAATCTGCAGGAACAGAGAAATGAGTGGACTTACCGTTGAAGCTTTAACGTAATATACCCGTAAATTCTTGTAGCGGTAGAGGTATTTTAGTCGTTTTGATTTGTTTTGACATATTTATAGACTATGATTTTGACCCCTCTTGTTAGTATAGGTTACGCTTTAAAAGATACTATGTTATACAATTTGTTTTGAACTTTTGTGTTCATATTCTTCTCAAAAAGTTACAGAATTACGGTTAAAATCAGCTATTAAATGAAGGATTAATTTTCGTCCATCAGCACTTTAAACTGTGGAGTATTATAGTGCAAACTGAAATGACCCACTTAGGAGACACGTCCAATTATAAACAAAAAGGATAAAACTCTGACGTTGTATCAAAGTAAATGTTAATCCAAATTACAAACAATTTATCCGCCTAATAGGGCTATACAATTCTAGCATTGAAAATCAAATGGATTAAGTGATTTAGCAAAATATATCAGAGTTCAAATTAGGGTAAAAAAATAGCAATTTGAGGACAAATATTGAATTGAAATCATGAAAAATTATAGCTTCAAAACTACTGCAAAGTCGAAAATATCAAGAACTGAAACTAAGTTCCAAAGCTAGTACCAAAATACACCTTTAAATAGTAAAGCATAATGGAAACTTAAATTCATTAGTCAGAAGATCGCACTGAAGAAAATGCCTGACAAAATTGTCAAAAATAGCTTAAAAGACCATAAACTTACATACTTATTTAAATCCTGTAGGAGCAAATACCCTTTTCCCTACCATAAGACTCATTATGAAGCCTTTGTAAAAAGGGATAATGTTTCAACCCATATACTCTGATAATGTAATACATCATGGAAATGAGCTTCAATATCAGAATCAAGGAACTCAAGTATCCGAGTGTATATTCATGCGAGTCAGAGTTTGTTAAACTTGGTTTTGGCAGAGTCTTTCAAATCGGTACCTCTTACAAAGAAATCATGATAAATGTAGTATGTATGATACATCCTCGTAAGAGCAAAACTAAAATCACCAGAAATAGGACAATTTCAGACCTGTCGCGATAAACGTTGCCTTCTTGGCAAATACAGTGTCACAACATCAACTTTCAAAAGCTCAGCAACTGGATCCGGAGAAGCTTACAAAATCTTCGGAAATCTATCCTGCAAATCTGAAAACGTAATGTATATGATTACATGCTCTGTATGTCAACAGCAGTATATTGGTGAAACAAAGAACTCCTTCAATCTTCGCATCAACTTACATCGCAATCACATACAGAAAAAAGAACAATCACAGGCTACAGCAGTCCATTTCAACACCATTGGACATAGCTGGACTGACATGCAGGTTGTGGCCATTGACCAAAATAGATCTTGGAACGAGATCCAAAGACAGTCAAAAGAACGATGTTGGATGCAAAAACTTGAATCTAGATTAAAAATAAAAGCTTAGAGGACGAAAGTCTAAATTTCCCGCCCCTACCCATTTTTTTTATCCTAGATTGGCCGTTAGAGTCTAACTAATTAGAGTTAGAATTTTGTTTGTTTCGATGTACAGACAATGACAAAATTCTTTTTCCCTTCTCATTTGTAACTAACAGCGTCCATGATGTAGCTGTCGATGTATCTTGAACTTTTGTTGTATAGTCTTCAGTTCCTCTGGAGAAGTTCTAGGGGTATCACCTATCATGCTAGTGCCAAAGATGTACAAAGAATCCAGTTATGGGTCAACCAAAAATTCAATCTATTAGTCAGATGATTTTGAGAATGTAAATTACAATGGCATTGTTAGATTAGAATTATAGACACGTATATTAATTATATCATCTAATCTAGCATTCTGTTCAATTAATCACAGAATCCAATGTTTCATATGTAAAACGTGTTGTGTGCTAAAATGTATATTTTAATTACTTGGGTAACGGAAATTAAGAATTTGGCAATTGAAGTTACTCGATATATCATATTTACTGATAACCAGGAAATGTTTGTGCCGTCTTTATTTTGTGGTAAATTGACAGGATTTTAGTTCACACAGTTTTGAATTCGCACTGTCAAATTATTGACCATTGACTTCAATAATAGACAAGTATATTCACGCCGTTCTATAAATCGCGAAAATAAAACTGCCGCAAACATTTCCCGGTTTACAGTATTGGTGTTCACTGAAGCTTTTTCTCTCTCACATCGGATGCAGAATTCATTGTATTGTAATGTATTTTATTTCCAACGTTTTTTCGGTCCTTTTACACAATTTTTATTGCGATTTCTCAGAGAATTTGGTGATATACCTGGAAAAAAAATCTGCAAACGGACAAAAATTAATGCATTGTAGTTAAAATTTGATTCTAAAAATATAACAAACACAGCTAACATGGTCGACATCTTTTTTCAGAGGAAATTTTTGCATCTTTAATCTATCTTGTGATTTGCTTTTTATGAACATTGCCAACATTTCGTATTGAATGATATATGCTAACCTGGGTTATGGTTATTAGAATATTATAACAGGCTTATGAGGATTAAAGTAAAACTAATCGGACACCGCAACAAATATTTCATATAGAACCGGAAAATGATTAGCACATCAGAAAGCTTTGTCCAAGTACTAAACATCTTTTCAATCATATATGTGAAAACTCGTTGATATATTTTTGAATAAAGAATCATAGAATTTACCCTTATAAATTACAGGACGCATGCTGACATAATGGAGCTCTCCCACATGTCCAAGAAACAATGACTCTGGCTTGGCAGTACATGCAGGATGAATAATTGTCCATTTAGTTTCATCATCTCCATTTATTACAGTAATGATTCTTTCCGTTACCTAAAAAGTAGAGAATGAAAAATAGTCGTGTATCCTTGAAATCTTTACTTCAAATCAAATAACTCAATACCGAAGTTACTGTGAATTTTGATTCTGCAGATGCGCATTTCGACAACTTATGTCTCTTCAGTGCAGATAAAATCTAAATGTTTGGAAGACCATCAATCCAAATATGTTTCAAAACTGATAGAGAACAAATTACCAAATATGATCTAAATAGAAAGCCAAAATCAGCTAAGGACAGAGCTTTGCATGAGGGAGATACTCCTTAGTTTCAACAAAATTTACAAAAAATCAACTGAAGTATTGAAAATAAAGAAATAGTAAGAGTGAGGGGGTATGAATATTTAAGAAAAGTGACGAAGTCACATTGATTCAGAACCTCTTCTAGTAACCGAAATATGGTTATTTTTCAAATGTACTATCAAAACAAAAGGTATGATATTGTATTATTAGGTGTATCTTATATACTGTTGTAGTGTTATGCACAAATATATGCATTACAATGTAATATTTCCATTATATTTATTACCTAGTGATCAAACAATTCCTTAGAATAGCCTTTTCGTTATAAGATACAAGAAATTAAATTTAAAAAAAAAACTAGGTAATAAATATATGCATTCTTAATACATAATCTTGTATATGAAGAATCAATATTCACAGTAACTTTGGTATTGAGTTACTTGATAAGTTTCAGTGAAAGTTATAAGAAAGATAGAGATGGCAATGTTTTGCCTTCATCAAAAGAGTTAGATCTTAAATGCAATACACTGAAAACCTTGAATCCATCCTAAACCAACTGTTTTTTTTGTAAATAAATAGTGGGTAAAAGATTGTCAAACTAAGATACAGTAAAACTAGTATGTTAATCGTTCGAAGAACAATTGAGAGGTCTTTCCCAAAGTTGCGTCTGAATGTTCCCATTTTTGATTGATAGGGAAAAACCGACATTCTAAGCTTAATTTGTTCATTTATAGACTCTCTAACGTAAAATACATTTTTTCAAAGTGACCTTGACATTTGACCTTGAGGTCATTTTGAAGGTCAAGTCTGGCTGAACATTTTCTCTACTGAGTAATTGTTTGTATCTTCAATGGTAATTGAGCTATAGGCAAATAAAAAACAAATTTAGACATCGAAAATCGATTTTTGGTCCATAGGCCCAAAACGGCTGGTCCAATGATTTTGGACCCAATGTAACAAATGTAGGTCTCAACAAGACACACATTTTCTCCATTACATTTCATCAGCTATCTCTTACGTTTTCCGAGTTTATCCGCTAACAAGTCTAGAGGTCTAAATAAAGGTCACCGATGACCTTTGACCTTGACCTTTTCAAATGGCCACTAGTGAACCAAGAACAATGGTGTAGGTCTCATGTCTCTATCACTTCCGGTTGGGAAGAAATTCATTGTTTAAGAAGTATCAAATTTTGCAAGGGGCATAACTCTAAAATGGTCCATCGGACAATTTCGGACCAAATGTAACGGATTTTTGTCATGACCTAACAAACATTTTTTCTAATTACACTTCACCAGCTATCTTTTATGGTTTCCGAGTTTATCTGCTAACAAGGTTTACCATCAGATGGTGATGTAACTCTGTTACTAAAAATAGATCGGATTCACATGGTCAGTCTGGTCAAGCCCTGCGATTTCTGATTAATGATACCAAGTATCAAAGTGATATCTTTTAAGACTTTTTTTGCAAATGTTGGAAGAAAAAAAAAGAAAAAAAATCATAATCAGAAGAAATACAAGAAGGTCTTTCCACCGAAGTGGGAAAGACCTTAATTTAAATGTCAAATTCAAATGAGTTCAGATATGTTTAGATACTATTTAACTTAGATACAAAACAAAAATGACCATTTAATATACAAGAAGAGTGAAAACAAAACTAAACCATGTATACGAACATAAGGTGTTTATGACCTTGAGTATATTTAAAACTGTGCTGATGACATTAAGATTTTCACTTACACAAGAAATTGCTTGTAACATAAGGTGATCTCCCCATTGCCCTTCCTGTCCCATACGTGATAAATACTCCTCCCATGTCTCCCCATCAATAAACAAAACAAAGGGTGTTCCGTCTTGACTTGTTGGGTTTGACTTCAGGTACTGTGTACAAGATTGCCTTAGAGCTAAGGGACTGATCCGACAATCACCAAGGAGCTCTAGTTGGTCAATTACTGCTGCAAACATGCAGTTGCCATCTGGTACAACATTTCTTATTTCATAACCTTTTTTACGCCCAGTTCTTATCATTTCTCGTAGAAGTCTCATGAAGTCGCCATCACAGTCTTTTCGACCACACCCTGGAGACGAAAACCAAAATAAAAAAAAATATACACAAAAAACATCAAATAAATATTCAGTGTTTATGATTTTATTTTTGATATAATGATGTTTGTTGTCATGCTTTATCTATAATGGTACTCTTCTACTTTTCATAAATATAGATTTTGTTTCCCAAACGTATCACATGTTCAGAAAATGCAATTTTCTTAGTCTTTGTTATCATAATAAACACATTTTGTATTTGAGTTTCTTGCTAAACTTAAACTTCAGAATGGTAAATCTTGTAAAACAAAACTGTCATGAAATAAAAAACAAAATACTTATATATCACACACAAATTCTTTACCAGTATGAAGTATGTATCAAACTGTTCCTGAATATTAACATCTATGAATATTTCTGCATTATTGAAAGCTGCCAAACAAATTCAAACTTAATATTATGTGTTTGCTGTAAAAGAAAGGGTGAAGTCTTTCAGTGTTCTAGTTTTAGAATGTGTTGCTTCTTCGTTTTTTTTATCTTCATCAATGCCCCACTCATAAGTCAGTTTTCGTAAATATATTTAGGCACAATAGCACACCTCATTAGATGCTAGTCAGTTTAGTAGAACACTGACAATACATAATAGGTAGTATTGCACAGCTGAACAACACTACCTGGACATGGATATTAAAAAAAAACATCCAAACTATAAGTATTACATTTTCAAATATCTTACATATATAACCGTCACTCAGAGAATAAAATTTTCCAATGTTGCAATTTTATTTCTAGTTTATGATTGAACCACTTGTATCTTTATCTTTTCACTTTTTTTCAGAATTTGGTGTGAAACCACTAGCACTGACATAAAAACAAGTTAAAATTAATTAGTCATCAAAATGTGATAGACATCTACCAATCATATTTTTGCAGAAATATTTTGATAATCTTTGCTGCTAATTCTAATACAAAAGGTTTGCCTATTATGGGTCTAGTATATATCTCATCTAGGACAAAACGACTGATTAAAGAGAGACAACTCAAATTAGACAGACTAGTATCTGATTCCACCAAAATCGTGGGGAAACATTTTCACAAGTTTGTTTTCTGTTACTGGCATTAGTTTTATAAGCAAGAATTATCATAATTATGAAACTTATAATTTATAGTTTTTGCTTTATTTTGATAAATTAATGTTTGTTGCAATATATTATCTATAATGTTAATCTTTTAATTTTTCATTTTACGCATTCTTTTTTTTTTTTTTTGCCTGAAAAGTTAAATCCTTCCAAAGATGATAAAATTAATGCTTCGAAATGTAATGATCAATTTCAGTCGTCACATATTTTGACCCACAAATTTCTATTCAAACATTGTTCAATCACAACAACCTTCCCATTTAGTTGTTCCTGAGAGTTGTTCTCATCATCGTGATTTAGGAGGATGCGATCACAATGACAGTGAGCAGTGAGCAGAAACAATCAGATGCATTTTATAAAAGCCTATTTTGACGTTGAGACAACGTAAAATTATAAATCAGCACCAATCAAATGTAACCGTTGTTTACTATAAATGACAATACTGTTATCATATATTATCTCCAATCGGAAATGTGAAAACTTCATAAACGGTTTTCGACTCTCACTTTAGCTTTACTGCGTGATGACTACACCTTTACCTTAGCTTTCTCACCTGAACATGTATGTCCATATGCACCTAGGGAATACTGCCTTGATAAACTGGACTTCACAATACCTTGTGTTGTCTTATTGGGTGATGACTACACCTTTACCTTTCTCACCTGAACATGTATGTCCATATGCACCTAGGGAATACTGCCTTGATAAACTGGACTTCACAATACATTTTAATGTCGTTTTGGGTGATGACTACACCGTTACCTTAGCTTTCTTACCTGAACATGTATGTCCATATGCACCTAGGGAATACTGCCTTGATAAACTGGACTTCACAATACCTTGTGTTGTCGTATTGGGTGATGGAATATCCGTCTCCTTGTTGTTTTGTTTCTTCAGCTTCTCTGTAACATACAGTTTTTTTTCCAAAAATTAAGTTTTTGTTGCTGCCTTTGATAGATACTGTTAGATAATTTTCATCGTTTGAATGTACTGCCATTTTGTAGTTATAAAATAATATAATATTTTTTTATTGATATAAAACCCCAAAAATTAATTGAGTTGTTATCAGCAACAAATACAAACAATACAATTACATACATAAAAAAATGTAGTTATATATAATAAAAGCATTTGTCAATAAGCTGAAACGTTTAAAAGGTCAGCTATAGTAATGAAACAAATAACACTTGACCTAACACATTTCTTTTCGAGGAAAGATGTGCAAGTTGTAAAACTGCCATAAATAAATTACATTAAAAATATTGAATATGTTGCTAAATCAAATTCTTCTGTAATTCAAGGTCATGTACATTTCATCAGCCGATATGCAAGAACAATGGCAGCAGAATACCGAAGGAACAAACGTTTTGTGTAATTTATTTTTCTGACCATCAGGACTGTACAAGGGTCGTATTCGCTGTTGGTAAGACCTAAAAATTTACTTATATAAATCACCATGTTTATCAGTATATACTGTGAAAAGATTCCCCTTGTATACTCTCCATTTATTTCAGTTATGGTGTACTAGTACTTGAGAGAATTTCTCTCATATGGATACACTGCCATATTCTCAAATTCTGCAATTTTATTTTTTTTTTATTTTTATTATCATTTTTTTGTAATTTCAAATGTTATTCTGACCACTTGTTAATACTTCCCACATCTCATGATTTTATTATGCTAAATTTTATTGCAATTGACTCGATGAGAGTGCCCAATTATGAGTGTCGGGCAACGGATTACGGATTGTAAGAACACTTTGCCAGTAATTATATGTTTGATGGCAATCCCGAATCTATGAGTGGAAAGACACATTGATATAGCGTTGTATAACATAAAGCAATGAATTCCAGTCAAACCGGTGCTAGGGGCCGTCTTGATCTTACTATGAGGAATGAGTAAAGCTTATTGTTGAAGCCGTGATTACGACTTCAAGAACAACAATAAATGCATTGTTCCATTGCTTTGTTTCTACTATGTATTTGTAGAGACTTTGTCTGATGTGCATTTACCCCATATCGTTTCATTTGTTAGTGAAAAAAGCAAATGATGATGCAATCCAAATGAAAATTCGTACTCCTCGATAGCTTATGTCATAAGTTATAGTACATACCCAATGACAGTTTATGTCATAAGTTATACTACATACCCCTTGACAGCTTATCTCATAAGTTAAAGTACATACCAGATGACGGCTTAAGCCATGAATTATAGTACATACCCCATGACAGTTTATATCATAAGCTATAGTACATACCCAGACAGCTTATGTCATAAGTTATAGTACATACCCATGACAGCTTATGTCATAAGTTATAGTACATACCCCTTGACAGCTTATGTCACAAGTTAAAGTACATATCCCTTGACAGCTTATGTCACAAGTTATAATGCATACCCCTTGACAACTTATGTCATAAGTTATAGTACATACCCATGACAGCTTATGTCAGAAGTTATAGTACATACCCCATGACAGTTTATGTCAGAAGTTATAGTACATAATACATGACATCTTATGTCATAAGGTATTGCACTTACCCCATGACAGCTTATGTCATAAGTTATAGTACATAATCCATGACAGCTTATGTCATAAGTTATAGTACATACCCCATGACAGCTAATGTCATAAGTTATAGTACATACCCCATGACAGCTAATGTCATAAGTTATAGTACAAACCATATGACAGTTTATGTCATCAGTTATAGTGCATACCCCAGGACAACTTATGTCATAAGTTATAGATTTTAATATTACCTGATTCTGATGCATCTGATGAGAGGTAAATCCTCGAATTATGTGTACGGCAATACAAAATTTACTGTTTATTATGCATCTTGATTTTTGTTTTTTGTGATTTTTTTTAAATTCTTTTTGTTACGTGTTTTTCATATATATTTACAATGAAGTGACAGCAATCACTATATAAATGAAGATTATGCGATGATTAGTAAATTTGTGGTCTTACAATAGATGGGTGTAAAATTACCGAACAGAGTTGTCAAGAGCCGGAGTCCATGAGACCAAAAGACAAACACTACAAAACACTAAAAGTCTGAAACGGGCACTTTTTGTACTGAAAATTCTGGAAAGTACTCGACCAGTCTCATGTCTGAAAATTACTAAAGTAGTCTTGACCAAACCCTGATTCAGTCTGAAACTTACTGAACCAGACTCGACCTGTCTCGACAAGTCTTGACCATCACTGAAAAATTCTCAACCTGCCTCGACAAGTCTGAAATAGAACTGAAAGAGTCTCGACCAGTCTGAACCTGTACTGGAAAGTCTCGACCTGTCTTGACCAGTCTGATATAGTACTAAAAGAGTCTCGACCTGGCTCGACCAGTCTGATTTAATACTGAAAGAATCTGGACATGTTAGAACCTGTCTCGACCAGGCTGATTTAGTACTGAAAGAATCTGGACATATTAGAACCTGTCTATACCAGGCTGAATTAGTACTGAAAGAATCTGGACATGTTAGAACCTGTCTCGACCAGGCTGATTTAGTACTGAAAGAATCTGGACATGTTAGAACCTGTCTAGACCAGGCTGAATTAGTACTGAAAGAATCTGGACATGTTAGAACCTGTCTAGACCAGGCTGAATTAGAACTGAAATAATCTGAACATGTTAGAACCTGTCTAGACCAGGCTGAATTAGTACTGAAAGAGTCTGACATGTGTTAAAAAGTAGAAAAAATATTACAGGTGTTCAGCATTCTAAAACTAGCGACAATTAAAAAATACACATAAAAGTGTTTTTCTAACTTCATTTTGATGAATAAACTGGACCTTCAGACATGTTAAAACGTACTTATTAAAAGATCAAAGGTCTATATTTTAAATAACAGAAATCCTGAATTAATGCATCTGGAATTTTTTTTTATAATGCTTTATTGGCAAAAAGAATGTTATATATTGAGACAGAGGCACACATGTAACAGTAATAAGGAAAATATGACATTTAGTTATTATGAAATACTAATTGCAAACAAATTATTAATGAGACAATAAAAAACTTTCTTTTTTCCCCATTTATAATGATATCATGTTTTTGTCTATTTGTTGTGGCTGAATCAAAAGATTATGTGGACTAGAAAGAAAACAACCAATTTAATCTATAATCACATTACAAAATTTCAAAAAACAAAGCATCAGAGTTTGACAGTTTGAACATGTTATTTTCAATAACTATATTAGAATCGCACATACACACATTCATACCTACATTCATCATTGCAACGTCTTTTACAATAAATCAAAAGTTGCTGTACACATCTAAAAGTCACTTCAATCTACCAAGTGTACAGCAAAAATATAACTACATTCATTGCAACCCCATTCTCACCTGTCACTTTCAAAAACCATTCTTACTGAATTAATATATACTGTCTGACTTTAATTAATTGTTTTTTTTTTTAATTTTTTTTAATCATAACTACTATTATTAATCATAAATACTATTATTAATTTTGACGTATAGTAATCCAGGGGTTCCAGCAGTTATCGGCCCTTTCTAAAGGTTTATTTTTATAATATATATATTTTTCCATTAAAATATTTTCTTTCAGATAATTTTTTAATGCTAACATATTAACATTTAGTTTTGACCGATATATGTAGAATTTAGTGTAAATATAATTAAATTTCTGACCAATTTTCTATCTGACCTTTGTAAATTTCCAAATAAGACAATTTCTAAGTTAAATGGCATATTTATTTCAGTTTTCTCAAAAATCCAATCGTTTAAATTATCCCAAAGTTCAAAAATCTTACTACATGACCAGAAAATGTGCTGTATATTTCTATTTCTTGTTGACAAAAGGTACATTTGTCTGAAGGTTTTATATTTAATTTATAAAGTAATTCGTTTGTTCCTTTAATCCTATGTATAATTCTGTACTGAAACCATTGTATTTTTTAACTTTTTTTAGTATAATATAATGTAGAATAAATATCTTCCCATTTTAAGTCTTTATTTAGTATTTGTGTCCATTTTTTCTCACATTTTATATCAACAGTGCTATCATTTAAAATTTCATACATATCTTTTGAGCCCTTCTTGGACTTCATAAATATTTTCATATTATTGGGAGTTAATGGACCATGGATTTAATTTATATCTAAAGGGTTTATATTAAGTGACTTCATATGAGATTTAATAGCAGAGACAATACTTTGATATGTGAGAAAGTTTGTCCTTATATTATAGGTTTGAAGGAATGCTTGAAAATCCATTAGATTGCCGGAGTCGTCTAACAAATCATTTATCAATTTGATACCTTTTCTTGACCAGTCTGAATAATTTACAGGACAATCACCAATTTTTATTCTTTCATTATTCCAAATGTTAATGGTATTGAAGTCTATATTTTTCTTGAGCATTTGTTTCCGATGTAATTCTTTCCATGCACTAAAAACTTCTTGCCAAAAAGGATTTTTTATATTATTAGTTGGACCTACATATTGAAGATTTATTAAGTTTAATTTTTCGGTAAACATTAACATTTTACCTACTTTGGAATTAGTCATGAAAATTCTTCGAATCCATGTTAACTTAAGTCCTTTAATATAGTTATTTATATTAAACATTTTCAGTCCCCCAAAATCTTTATTTTTACACAGAGTTTCCCTATTTATTTTGTCTGGTTTATTTTCCCAAATAAATTCAAACAATTTATTAATAAATGGTTTCATAATTGATGTATTTGGACTTGGTAACGTTAAAAATAGATGGTTTAATTTAGAAATTATCAGAGATTTCATAATAGCTATTTTCCCAATTGGTAATAGTATTTGATTGGACCATATTTTAATGCTATTTTCTATTTCTTTAAACTTAGGATAATAATTTAATTTTTCAATCTCATTTAAATCAACAGAAAAGTGAATTCCAAGTAAAGTAAATCTGCTGGAACCCCATTCCAATCCCCACTTGACACACATTGTGTCACTACTAAACCTTTTCTTTCCAATCCACACAACCTTGGTCTTTTCTAAGTTAATATTTAGTCCTGACATTTCAGCATATTCTTGTAAAGTACGGAGAGATGCATCCAAAGACTCTGGAGACCCATCTAAGATTAATGATGCATCGTCTGCATATTGAGATATTAAATATTCAGAATCATCTATTGTTATTCCTTTGATTTCATTGTTATTTCTTACCAAAATTCCAAGAATTTCTGCACATAAGAGAAAAATGTAGGATGATAAAGGATCTCCTTGTCGACAGCCTCTTTCAACATCAAAGAAATTTGAAAGGAAACAATTTTGAGTAACACAATTTTTTATATTGGTATAAAAGGTCTGTATCCATTTTTTAATAGAAGCTCCAAAATTAAAAAAATCTAATCAAAAGCTTTTTCAAAATCGATGAGGAGGAGAATGCCTGGTATTTCATTCTCTTCAGTAAAAAGAAGAATATCATATATTAATCGTGTATTTTCCCCAATATACCTTCCAGGAATAAAACCAGTTTGGTCACTGTTTATAAGAAAATCTAAAACTGATTTAATTCGTTCGGCAATGCAACTTGATGCAAGTTTATATGAAGTATTTAATAAACAAATAGGACGCCAATTTTTCATATATTGTCTAGGCTTATCACCCTTTGGGATGCAAGTTATTATGCCTTGTTTTTGTGTCACCGACATTTGACCATTTATATATCCATAATTAATAGAACGAAGAACAAATTTCCCTATATCACACCAAAAAAATTTGAAAAATTCACTTGTAAAACCATCTGACCCTGGACTTTTTTCATTTTTCATTCTTTTAATTGCTGCAGTTAGTTCTTGGTATGTAATAAGTCCTTCCAAATTTAGTTTCATACTCTCATTTAGTTTTGGAATATTTTGTAATGGAATTTCTGTATTCAGATTAAGCATTTGCAAAATTTCTTTTTTCTTATATAAATTCTCATAGTATTTTTTTGCTTCTTGTAATATATTGTTTTGATTTGTTATAATTTCTCCAGTTTCTTTTACAATTTTTGGAATTGTTTTATTAACAAAATGTTTGGATTCCTAATTCAAAAAATATTTTGTGAAACAAAATATGTTTCTTGTCACGAACACCGGATTATGGAAAGGACAGTTATATATACTGATATTGATGTTAGACCAGGATGCTACTGTCCATATCCGATATTGCTATTGTGTTACTTTCCTATATGAATAGTGGACATGATAACATGTTGAGTGACTCAGAATAATATGACCACTCGTATGACCACTACTACGATCAATACATGCTATATAAACTTGAACAATTCTATAGATGGAAGACTGGGAACTGAAACTAAGCTAGCTAGAACGGAGCTGAGCTGAACTGAGAACTAAGACTGATATCTAAACTGATAGACCACTATACGATGCCGAATTAATCAACGACTTGTGTTGAACTCTAACTTTCTTTCGATACTGTGATTTGTAAATACTTCATTAAAACTCTGACTTTCAAATACAATGTGTTAAGTTGTATTACACATAAGTATTTTTGGTGCCGTGCGACCAGGATACGTTTAGAAGTACTGATCTGTGGTGGTAGCAGAACCAGAAGCTGATTAGGTGCTAGTCTGGCAGCTGTAAGGTATGTGGAGATGTATTTCTGACCTTTAAATTTTTAGTATGGCTGAGGGGGATGTTGGTGAAGTTTTTCAAAATTTAAATAATACTTTAGGTCATTTGGGACAAGCTATAGGAACACAGGGAATGGCTGTTTAAGAATTATAACTTAACTTATTCAAGATTTTGGAATCAATTTCATAAATCACTGCCAAATTTTAAATTTTCTAAAATCCCTAAAGAATTAAAACACATACCTACAATTCCAATGGACAATATGATTTCAAGATTAGGGGAGTTGAAACAGGTGAGCATTGAAAATGATGAGCCATTTCCTATATGGATTTACATTTTGTTAGCAACTGTTACAGTCATAATTATTGGGGGGTTATATGTTATAATTGTTAAAAGACACTGGTTTGCCAAACTGAAAATTTGTGGGTCAGGTTCTTCTCCTGTGTCTGAAAGCAAGTTGGTGTGCGTTTATGACGCTAAAGGTGAAGTTGCCACCTCCGGAGAAAATTCCTCCGCACCTTTGCTGAAGGAGTTAATATCAAAACAGAAACCTAGTGATTTTACAGCTAAATATATCTGTGACAAGTTAAAGAAATATCCAACTGTAAATAAACTTGATACTATTGTGGAAGAAGACCTGTAGTTACCTTATAGAATAATATTCGTATATTACATATATGGTTATATATATTGTGGTGGAACTTGATAATTATTTATTATGAAACTTTACGTCTGTCAGTAACTGTTTCCGAACTTTTCTTGAATATTTCAAATCTTCTACTTTCTACAAACTTTCATGGGATCAGTTAACTAAAAGAGGGAGGAATGAAACAAAATATGTTTCTTGTCACGAACACCGGATTATGGAAAGGACAGTTATATATACTGATATTGATGTTAGACCAGGATGCTACTGTCCATATCCGATATTGCTATTGTGTTACTTTCCTATATGAATAGTGGACATGATAACATGTTGAGTGATTCAGAATAATATGACCACTCGTATGACCACTACTACGATCAATACATGCTATATAAACTTGAACAATTCTATAGATGGAAGACTGGGAACTGAAACTAAGCTAGCTAGAACGGAGCTGAGCTGAACTGAGAACTAAGACTGATATCTAAACTGATAGACCACTATACGATGCCGAATTAATCAACGACTTGTGTTGAACTCTAACTTTCTTTCGATACTGTGATTTGTAAATACTTTATTAAAACTCTGACTTTCAAATACAATGTGTTAAGTTGTATTACATTTGTGGGCTTTTCCCCTACTTCAGTGTTTTGCATTTTTGATCTGATGTAATGTCCTTTCATTTTTTCTTGTCGTAAAATTTTAAGTTCCGACTTTTTCTCTTCAAGTAATATTAATGTGTCACTATCTTGCAATTCGCTTTCTAATTTTTGGATTTCACCTAGCAAAGCATTTTCCATTTTATTTTTTTTCCCTTTTTTTGTATGATGAATATGATATTGTCTTTCCTCTAATTTCAGTTAGTAATGTTTCTAAAAAAAGCTGATCATTTATGGTAAAATGAACATCTAAACAGTCTAAATCTATTAGTGTATCCCTATTATAAACTAAACAAGCATACTGTAACTTTACCTTATGAATGGTGTCTTTAACAATTTTCAAGAATTCTTTATCATATAATAATGAATTATTGAACTTCCACAAACATTTACCTATCTTAAAGTCATTTACCTTAAATTTGAGATTAATTGGAGAATGATCAGACCTATAACTATTAAGAATTTCGACATCATCTACATTATGGTAGAAGTTTTGTGACACGAAAAAAAAGTCAAGTCTTGCCTGTTTAAATGGTGTACGCTTTCGCCATGTAAATCTTTTTCTATCAGGATAACTTTCTCTGTAGGGATCAATTAAGTTATATATATCAATCATGTCCAGTACCTTTTCTTTTGCATTAGGATTATTTATATGCAAGTAATTTTGAGTATCTAAGTTCTGGTCAAGAACTAGATTAAAATCTCCTGTAATAAGTACTGAGTCATTATTAAAAGTTTCAATTACTTCACTAACCTTGTTGAAAAAAGTTGGCGAATCAATATTTGGGCCATAAATATTTATAAGTGTTAAGCGTTTTCCTTCTATTTCAATATCCAACCCTAAAAGATTTCCACTGTTTTCCATTTTTGAACTTATCAATTTATATTCAAAATTCTTATTGAAAAATATTGCATCTGGAAATTTGTTATTGAAATAAAAATAATTCTTTTCTAAAAAAAAAATAATATCAAGTATATTCTCTTCTTTAAGTCAAACCCAAATCTATGCATATTAATATTATCTTAAATGAATAAGAGAAGTAAGTGAGAACCGAACTGTCAGTCTGAAAAGAATAATCCAATGACAATGGAAACGTCGGAAAAACAAAGAAACGAAGACATAACATGAGCACGGCACAGAAAAGAAAACGAAGACACGCACATATACAAAAATGAACAACACGGACCCAATAAAAACCATGGGTGAGATCAGGTGGACCGGTATAGTAAGCATCTCCTGCTTCTTATAAGACACCCGCCGTGTCAACTCCGGTAGTAAAGTCAAATCCGGTAGAGGAAAAACAAACTTTAGTGGCAAAGAGAAAGATCTGTTGTCATCTGGGAAACAGATATCTCATAACGGTCCACAAGATCGTGATGTCGACCGTAAAACTTCTGTAGTGATGACCTCAAGTTATGGGCAACATACCCTTGCTTAAGTAGCCTATTTGTAAGCAACCGAGCTCTATCAAGGTAGTCACTGTATCGACCACAGGCCCTTGAGTAGCGAATGAGTTGGGAGATGTAAACTCCGTATGCTGGTGCTTTTGGAATGTTGCTACAAAGAAAGGGGAAGTTGACTATTGGAAAAGTGAAGTCATCGCGTTTGTCATATAGCCTAGTTTGTAGTGTACCTCTTTTGTCAATTTGAAGATGAAGGTCAAGGAACGAGGCTGATGTGGAAGTATCTGTAGTATCCTTAATTTCTAGCTCTTTTGGATAGATAAGAAGAAGAAAATCACCAAAGCGAGGATTGTTTAGTGATAAAATATCATCTATATAACGGAAGCTAAAATTAAAGGACTGGGCCAGTTTTTTATCTTGATTTTGAAGAAGCCCTTCGATGATCAGCTTCATATGACTGGAGAAATAGATCGGCTAAAAGAGGTGCACAGTTTGTGCCCATTGGAATTCCGATAGTCTGTTGAAAAACAAGTCCTCCAAACTGGACAAATATATTGTCGATCAGAAACTCTAACATTTTTAATCACTTCTTCCTCTGTATATTTTTTCTGTGATTCTGATTTCACAAAGTATGCTTGTTCTCTGCCTATAACAATGTACTTATATCTTTGTTCGCCGTTCTTGCAGGAGAAACATCTATGAATTATATCTTTCAGCCGTGATTTCAGTTGTTCATGGGGAATTGTAGTATAAAGCGTGGAAAAGTCAAAAGTTTTAATGCTGTTACAGTGTGATAATGATCTCGATTTTAAGATGTCAAGCAGATCCTTAGAGTTTTTTAATATCCACATTTCATTTACACTACTTCTTGAAAAGCTAGTATCACAATATTTTTGAAGGCCCTCTTTTACGGCTGTCAAGATGGATGTTAATAGCTTAGAAATATATTTTGTAGAACATTTTGCAGATCCAGCGATGTACCGTTGTTTGTATGGGCATTTGTGTAATTTTGGTACCCAGTACAAGGAGGGGAGTTCAGTGTCTTCATCTTTGGTTGAAATTCCAAAGGAAAACAAAACAGATCTATGGTTCTGCAATATCTCTGAATTGGAACTGATGTTTTATATTTTTAATACATTGATAAATAATCCCTTTTCTAAAATAAAAACCCCTTGCAAATTAAAAATAATAATAATAAAAGTAGTAAAACAAAAATTTTGGACAAAGTAAAATTATATCCAATAGATCTCTTATAAGTGTCAAGTGAAAGTTAATTTTCTTTATGAGTAAATTAAATAAATTTAAATAAATAAATAAATTAAATAAATTAACCGATTCAAAGCATATATAAGAGATTTCCATGATCAAGACTATTTCATTACAATTTTAGACTGGTCGAGAGAGGTCGAGATTCTTTTTCAGTACTATATCAGACTGGTCGAGACTTTCCAGTACAGGTTCAGACTGGTTGTGACAGGTCGAGACTTTCCAGTACAGGTTCAGACTGGTCGAGACTTTTCAGTACAGGTTCAGACTGGTCGAGACAGGTAGAGAATTTTTCAGTACAGGTCCAGACTAGTCGATACAGGTCGAGACTGGTTAAGTAAATTTCAGACTGAATCAGACTTTGGTCAAGACTACTTTAGTAATTTTCAGACAAGTTGAGACTGGTAAGGTTACTCCTTGAAAGACGTGTACAGCATAACGAAATTTACTGTTTTTATGCAACATCGGTATTTTTTGTATTTCAGAACTTTTCAGTACAAAAAATGCCCTTTCAGACTTTTAGTGTTTTGTAGTGAAATTAGGTGGAAACCACCGGCGAAATTGATATAATATAATTTCAAATATTTGGAAAAAAAAACAGGAACCTTAAGATTTTAAAGGACTTAAAACCTTACGTGAAGACTTAAAATCTAACGTGAAGAACGTTCAAATCTCCTAATTCTGTACTGATTTAATGTACAATATCGATATGTACAAAATGTGCCTAAAGACAAAGACTGAAGGGTTTACATACTTGCAAGAAAAGCATGCTGTTTTATGAAGAAACCTTACCCTTAAGGGCATCCTTAAATGTATGAGATTTCTCACCGTCGATTTCTAAGTCGCTATCATCTCCTTCCATATGTGTACTAATTTCAGTAGTATGTTGATACTTTGCTTCATCATTTTGGCCGATATTTGATTGATTGCTAACATTCTTTTTATCAAAATTATTCTCCTGGAGTCGAGCTTCAAACACATTTATGCCTAAAATTACAATGGTTGTTAATTTTGTAATGCCTTTATATCTAGATATTTTTCCTTAACATGTTCTCAAAAAGACTTTTTAAGTATCAGGGTGAATCATTGAGACTAGCGGCTAGAGGAAGATTCCTTGCAGTCTGTGGACAGGAAAGACTGAGTAAAGGAGTAAACAATTTGTAAGAGGGCTTTGCCAGTTTAATTTATGGTTGTTGACAATCCCGCATCCATGACAAGTAGCGTTGTTCGACAATAAGCAAAGAATTCCGCTCAAACCCGTGCTAGGGGCCGTCTGGAACTTACTATGAGGTATGACCAAAGCTCATTGTTAAAGGCCTCGTGGTGACTTCAAGATGAAGAACAACAATTAAAGTGTTGTTCCTTTACCATGTATTTGTAGAGACATGGTCTCAGGTGCATTTACTCCATATCCTTTCATTCAAGGAAACAAACAAATGGACATAAAGTGGACAGGATGAGCACAAATGTACATAGAGAAAAACAATGAAAACACCAAATAAATATGACTGAAATTCAAAAATCGGGTGAATTAATAATGTAAAAATCTAAGAAAAAATGTCAACAACTTCGACTGGAAATATTATCTATTAATGATGAAGAGATTAAAGACCAGACGTGTATTTCAAGGGTTTCGTCGCTCATCATTGATTTTCTCTTCTTTTTCTTTTTCCTTTTATTTCTTCATTTATTGTTTGTTTGTTTGTTTGTTTGATTAATTTGTTTGTTTGCTTTGTTAGTTGCTTTTTCCGTTTTAAAGATTTTGAAACACATTTTTCCGACAAGTAAATCAAACTTTGGTGACAAAAATTCAAGTAAATGCATTTTAATATAAACATTGCACATCTCTATTTTAATGTTTTGATTCTTGACTAAATAAAAATCAGAAAAGTCGAAGTAACTGTAAATTGTCTTTCTGTAAATTGCCATTTCGACAACTTATGTCTCTTCAGCAAAACATATAGAAATCCATAAAACAAAATATGCCTAAAATTGAATTAAAATTAATTGCCAGTAGGATATAAATATTGAATAGAAAAATCAGATAAGGACAGGACTATGCAAGGGGGAGATGCTCCTTAATTTTGGTCAAAAGTTTCTTATTTTACATACAGCCAATTCACAATCAAATTTTTCGGGCCATAACCGAAGTACTGGTTACTGGGTCGGTGAATACCCTCGTAGGGTAACAGTCCGCCAGCAAAAACATCAGTCCAGTGATAATATGTTATATGTGCCGAAAAGTTACTGTGAATTTATTTTTTGCTAATCAAAATGAGACAAACGAAACAGTAATAACACACTGTCAGGAATTTTACTGTTTTGAATTGGGTATTTGTTTACAACAAAAAATCCTTATTCAAATTTCACTGTCGACTTTGCAATTCATGTGAAATTTTACAACTTACCATGCGGACGTATTCCTAATGGACCGAAGGTATTCCGAAAGGGTATGTCTGGTCTGCTTACAATTTTATTGATATCTGCAATTTCAATATTTGCATTTGTTTCTAAATCACGAGTGTTGTCATTGGTTTCCGTAGTTTCTACATTCGTGCTCAAATCCTTCAACGCAATCTGTGGTTGATATGGTTTGTCAAGATAAGGAGCTCCATTTTGTAACTCCTCTTTCGAGGAAAGCTCGTAGTTGTGGCCCACCTTGGATTTAAGCGTTTCATTCACTTTGTTTACTACCACTTGAGTTTGATTGCTTACTGTATCATTAATGTTTTCATCCTCCTCGTTAAGTATGAGTCTTACGCTAATATGGTTCTCTAAACCAGGTTCTTGAATTTGACTATTTTCAGCTAAGTCTTTAGAGCATGCCGTTTTCTCATTATTCACACTAACTACAAATTCATGGCTTTGATAGTTCTCTTCTCTGTGGTTATGGAAAAATTTCTCTGTAGCTTGCTTATCCAATTCCCTATTCTGGTAAGCTAAATATGAAGTGTTTTTAAATTTTTTTGTGGAAGTATTTTCCGTGTTATCATCGCTTCCATCATCTGGCACACTTACAAAATTCAACCTTTCTAGTTGACGAGAACCTCCCATCGTTCTTTCGTTTATATCCAGTTTAAGATTAGCCATGTTCTTTTTAACTTTACGTCCTAAATCGTTCTTGAAAGTTAGGGAGATGCATGGTTCCTCGTCACTCACACTGAGGTACTGATTGTCAGAAGTAGATATAACACGTTCAGATGAATGACTATCACACTGGTATGTTTTCTCATTAGAATTTTGTCCAGTAGTATCTGTATAAAACTGTGTATGTGATCCATTCAAATCTATTCTAATATCTTTATGAAAGTCTTCTCGGGCTTTATTGTTCAAGCTTCCGCTTCCCGCTTCATCTTGGAAATCTGCACTTAAAGTATTGCTAACGCCACTGTTTCTTGTATCATTGCGAATGTTTGGTTGTGTATGCTTTCCAAATTCTGGTCGGCCATTACCGGTTTCGTAATGGTTACTGATATTCGTTTGAAAATCCAGACGCATCGTATTGTTTTTATTACCGTTGATACTATCGTTTTGAGATTCTGTTCCAACGGTACCATTTCTAGTGTCCTTTTGAAAATCTGTTGGGAAAGTACTGTGCACGTTACCGTTTGTGGTATCTTTATGCCAGTCAGATTGGAAAATGTTATTTTTAAACTGTGCCGGATCCATTACTTTAAAGTTGCATCTGTTATGGTGTTGAGTTTCTGGTCGAAGGGTATTATCAAATGTTAATTCGCTTTTAATATCCTCGTCATCACTACTGCTGCTTGTGTCTCCATTATTAAAAAATAAAGTACTTGTGTCAGCCCATGGAGAATTAGTTTGGACGCCCATATGAGATAGATCTTTCTCCATTTTAGGCAGAAGTGATGACGAATTTTCAGCAATCCTTGTTTGGAAGTAGTTTACGGGGGTCAGAGTTTTGATTGGGTCAATATCTTCATCGTCACTCATACTTGGATTCCCGTTTATGAAATGTCTGCCTTTTGTTAATACAATCGACGAATGTTGCGCACTCGTGTGCTTTAAGTTGTTAACATGGGTAAGATTTTTTATTGGATCAGTCTCTTCCTCGTCATTCATTCTTGGATTCCCATTTAAGAACTTTCTACCTTTTGTCAATAAATTCGAAGAGTGATGAGTACTCGTTCGCTGAAAGTTATTAACATGGGTCAGATTTTTGATTGGATCATCATCATTAATATATGGATTTCCATTCAAGAAATTTCTACCTTTTGTTTTTTCAGATGAGGAATTCTGAGAGCTCCTCGGCTGTAGCTTGTTAACATGAGTCAGATTTTTTATCAAATCAATGTCTTCATCGTCGTTCATGCATTGATCTCCATTTAAGAAATTTCTACCCTTTGATATTTTTGGCAGAGTTTTTGGTATAACATTTACAAATTCCAAACTTTCGTGTTCTGTTTCGTCTTCACTACTGCCGTCATATCCATTTTGGAAACATTGGCTTGATTTTGCTCTTGATTTGATCTCAGGTACAACATTTATGAAGTGAAGACTGTCCGGCTCAGATTCGTCACTACTGTAATCAGATAGTCCATTATAAAAGTAACGTGCTGTGGTACTGGTCATTGCCCTCGTAGTGTCCAGAACTTGTTATATATGTTCTTTTTGTGTGTGCTTTTCTTTGAAATCTGCTACAATTTAAAATAATAAAATAAATTCAGATCGAAGTAAATCTTATTGGTGATCATTTCGACAACTTATGCCTCTTAATTACAGATGCAAATAAACATTTGAAAGATCAAACATAAAAAAAATGAAAAAAGAGATATTTGGCAAAACCTGATAAAATAAGGATAAATTAGGAATGTTTCAAAAAAGGGTAAAAGTTTCAAGACGAACAGAATTATATGACACATAAATCATACGTTGTTATGGTACCTGGTGTTTAAATAAACGAACAAAACGAAATATTTTAACGTTCTACGACACTTCAAACATAACATGATGTGATGAAGCAGGGGTTTAAATAAGCATAGCTTGATACGACTACGCCTTAGTGAACATTTGTATATTTGAGCAAGATAAATGTAATATACCGACAAGAGAGACAAAATTCGTAACTGTAACTTCAGAAATAACTGAACATAAATTACATATTTAAATCACACACTTCACAAACTACAAGGAACAAGAACAAGTTCACTGGATTAGTGTGCGCCCTTTATGGGATGTGGATAATCACCGTGATCGAAATCGAGTTTTAAATGGGGGTAATAACAAAATTACCGAACAGAGAGCCGAAATCCATGAGACAAAAAGACAAATCAGGTAGATACCACCGGAAACATTGTCGACTGCAATGGTCCTGACTTGGTACAGGCATTTCAAAAGAAATGATGGGTTAAACCGGTTTTATGGCTTGCCAAATCTCCTCTCCCATTGCGGTAGTGTCCGGAACCAACTCAACGGCAATTGCAATTGTAAGGTCAAGTTGCAGTTAAAACTATAGTGTTTCAACTCACAATTGTTAAAACTGTGAGTTTACTTTACTTTCTGATCCTGCCCTTCATATAGTTAACCAGTAGTAGTCTAATTTGTTTATTATTATTTATGTTTAATCATACTGTACGTTGCTTTTTATGAATTCTTGATTAGTTAAATAAAATTCTCTTTTTAATATATGTAAGACTCAGATCGACGTCCGGCCTCAAATGGACGTCCGATTCTCAGATCGATGTCGATCATACACGTCACAATAGTAAATTCCCCCAAATCGACGTCCTTTCCTGTAGATTCTCAAATTGACGTCCATTCTTAAATCGACGTCTATTCGTGACGTCATTTTTAGCATAAAGTAATAAATTCACTTGTTGATTTGGAACATCGCTCGTGCTTAAACAATGAAAGGATATGGAGTAAATGTACAAAATCTCTACAAACACATCGACAAAAAAAAAAAAAAAATAGAACAATGCTTATAGATATCGTTGTGTCTTTTTTTTTTTTTTTGGTGATCAACATGCATAAAATATAGGGCGAATTTCTCTAACAAACACTGCCATCGGTTGCACGACAAGGAGATCAAAAAGACAACAAAGCAACAATCGAATTTATTGTATAAAAACTTGGCTAATAGGATAGGGAGACTCTGGCATTATTTCAGATGGATAAAATAAAAGTTTAATATTTATTAACACAAATAACAAACATTTTCACATGAACAAATATGTTACAGTACAAATTGGAATCCAGTAGGATCCGGAATCCTCCTAGTACAAATTGGAATTCTAATTTTTACTGGGACAAATTAGAATTCCTATTTGTACTAGATTTAATCCAGTACAAATTGGAATTCCAATTTCTCCCAGGAGAAATTGAGATATCCTGATTTATACCAGTAGGATTCTGAATTTCTAGTATGATCCAGAATAATACTGGATACACCATAAGTAACAAAAAATAGAACACGTGCACAAGGTTATTTACAATGTAACTGTATATCTATTTTATTTTACCCACAAATGCAAGCTTTGAATTTTTTATATCCCGCTCCACATCTAGGATAGAGATGTGTTATTTTGGTCTTTGGGTGTTTGTCGATTCGGAACAAATTTTCGTCACATTTGTCGTGGAAAAAATTAAAGACACAAATCTATTGTCTGATCATGCCATATTGTGGGATGCATTTCCAAACCTGTCGGGATTCTATATACTTTGTCACTTTGTGCAACTTACAGAATCAATATAGTAATTTTTAATGGCATAAATTTATGAAGGTCCAAATTTTACATTTAATTGTCATAAATGTATTAGCATAATTCGTGAAATTACTTAAATTTCATAGCGTTATCGTTATTTGGAGAAAAAACATGTCACTTGTCAAAACATATTTCTGTGTTGCAATATCTGGCGAAATCATTGTTAAGGCATAAATATTAACGTCATTTCGCCTGATTCCGTTAGCCGTCATAAGGATACACCCATTCCTATCCTCTTTTGTTAGGCGCTGAGGTGCGTTCAATAATGAATACTGGCACAAAGATTCTTCTGCACAATATCTAGCAATACACCTAGAAACAGCAATAAACAAACACTTAAAATATTTGCACTGACTTTCTATACTAATAAGCTCAATATTTTTTTATTACTTGTTCAACTCCATTTTCGGATACAGGTACAACGATAATTTTCATACAGATGATGTGGATTTAAAATCTTACATTCATCTAAGAGTGTAACTCGACGCCGATTTGAGAAATGCTCTCAACTGGGCGTAGATCTGAGAATATGACTTCATTTTACGTCGATCTGAGAATCGGACGTCGATTTGAGTCCGGACGTTGATCTGAGTCTTACATATACAAACAATGTATATGTATCTTGAATTAGTTACAAGATAATAATAAAAAAGTAGATCGAAGATGTCTTCTACAAGAACTAAAAAAGAACCCATACGAGGGTCAAAATGTATCTATGTAATCCGTTGATAGGGGATGACAGTCATTTTTTGTTGATTTTTTTCTAATTTGGAATAAGAAACGGCAACATAATATCTGTCTCCCCTTTTTTTCAAACGTTTTATATGGATCATAGGAAAATGTTCAATCCAAGTCAAAAATAACTACTATATACCATCATCAAAATACAAAAATACCCAAGTTTCATAATAAACAGTAAATTTCGTTATGCTGTACACGTGTTTCAAGCCATAACCTTTTATCAGCAGCATTTCAATGAAATCTAGGTTCACGTAGAGTATTCACACGATGATCCGTTTCAATAGTCCGACGAAGTGTTAAGGATATATTAAGATGGTGGAGTAAAGGAATTTAATAATGATATACGTGAGTATGATTGGCAAGATTCTCTGGGAAATTTTGATGATGTTGATGAAATGACGACTTTTTTACTGATAAATATTTCCAAATGGCCAAGGCATCAATACCTACAAAGGAAGTTACTATTAGAACCAAAGATAAACCGTGGTTTAATTCCGAAATTCGGAAGCAAATTATTGTTAGAAATAGACTTCATAAGAGGCAAAAACTAATCCAAATATATAATTTAAATAAATTTAAGCTTCAAAGGAATAAAGTGAACAATATGATTCATTATGCAAAAGAACAGTTTTTTCTTGAACGCCAATGGTTTATTGGATGAAAGCTCTACGTCTAATCCGAAAGGTTTCTGGTCTCTTGTTAAAAATCTGATGGGAAAAACTCGTTCTACGACCATACCCCCTTGTTAAATCATAGTACAAATAAAATTGTTGTTAACGATGATGAAAAGGCAAACCTATTGAACAATTATTCCTGTTCAATTTCGTCTATAAAAGACAGAAATCTTGAACCCCCAGATACTCCCGTAAGAACATTATCAAATTTTGATATTGACGAAATCTCAATTCAAGAAATTCAAGATATTTTAAAATGTTTAAAAATTGGAAAAGCGTCCGGAGATGACGGAATCAGCCATCAAATGCTTAAATTTACTGTCGCAGTTCCATTAGCAATTATTTTTAACTGGTCTATTATAACTAAAACATATCCAAGTAAATAGAAATTAGCTAAAGTTTTGGATTTTTTCAAAAAGGGAGATAATTCCGTCAAATTATCGTCCAATTGCACTATTGAGTTGTGTTTGAAAAGTATTTGAACGTGTAATTTTTAAACATATATATAATTATTTATTTGAAAACAAATTACTATATAAATTTCAGTCAGGGTTTATTCCAGGACACTCTACTCACCATCAGCTCATTGAGTTGTACTACAAGATTTGTTTATCTTTAGAAAACAGGGAAACTACTTGTGTAGTATTTTGCGACATTTCCAAAGAATTGGTCCGATTTTGGCATAAGGGTCTTCTCATCAAATTGAAATCATATGGAATTCATGGAAATTTACTTCTTTGGTTGCAAAATTATCTTCAAAACAGGAGACAACAGGTGGTATTAAAAATATTCTAAATCTTCTATTGGTACACTACCTGCAGGTGTCCCACAGGGATCTGTTTTGGGACCTTTGCTTTTTTTAAATATTTATCAACGACATTGCAGATGAAATTACTTACCTAGTTAGACTCTTTGTCGACGACAGCTCATTGATACGCTCATCAACCGATATTGTTGACGTGCAACAGAATATAAATAACTAAATACCGAAGTCACTGTGAATTTACTTTCTGCATATGCGCATTTCGACAACTTATGTCTCATCAGTGCAGATAAAATCTAAACGTTTCGAAGACCATAAACTCAAATATGTTTAAAAACTGACAGAGAACAAGTAACCAAAGTGATCTAAATTTAAAGCCAAAATCAGCTAAGGACAGAGCTTTGCATGAGGGAGATACTCTAAATCATGATTTAGAAATTCTTGATAAATGGGCAAAATTGTGGTTGGTGGACTTCAATCCTTAAAAAACTTAATTTATGGTATTTTCGTTTAGAAATTGTTTACAGATTAATCTTATGTTTGGTGGACAAACCATATCAAATGTTAATAATCATAAACATTTAGGAGTTATATTTTCCGATAACTGCAAATGGTCTGTACATATCGATAATGTATGTAAAAGTGCATCAAAGCAAATTTCTGTCCTGCGAAAATCAAAATATATACTGTGTAGGAAGAATTTGAACAGTATATACCAAACTTATATTTTACCCCTTCTTGAATATGCGTGTGAACTATGGGATGGGTGTAGTATCCAAAATTCGGAAAAGTTAGAAAGGCTTCAACTTGAAGCTGCTAGAATTGTCACTGGATTGCCAAGTTATGCCAGTGTTGAATCATTACTTTTTGAGACGGGATGGGAAACTTTGGAAAATAGAAGATAACTTATTTTATAAAATTCATTCCAGTGAAGTTTCGGAATATCAACAGGATTGTTTAAATGAGTATCTCGATATTGGGAATTATAATCTGAGAAACCGTTCACAATATAGAATACCTCGCTGTCGTTTAGAAACATTTTCTAAATCCTTTTTCCCTCTTCAATTAGGCTTTGGAATTCTATGTCACTGGATGAACGGTCAGCTCCTACTTTTTCTGGATTCAAACGAATGTTAAAGAAAGATAATTTTATAATTCCTCCATTCTTTATCTTTGGTAATAGGAAAACAAACATTTTACATACTCAAATGCGTCATAGATGTTATCCACTTAAAGCAGATTTATTTAGGGCAAACTTGATTGACAATCAAAGTTGCAACTTTGGATGCCCTTTTGAAGATTCAATTAATTATTTCTTAGAATGTCCACTGTTTGCAAATATAAGAAACCTATATTTAAATCCACTGCAACAATTTACTTCTATAGACATTGAGTATTTATTATTTGGTTCAGATACACTCAATAATGAATACAACGCCGTCATTTTTAAAAACGTACATAATGATATTTATCATTCTAAACGTTTCTAAACCCAATTTATTTTGTTTCTTAATTTCTATGTTAACTCGACTCTTATGTTCTTTCCTTCTTTTTCTTCTTCTTTTTATTATTTAACAGTACCAAATTTATATTATATTTTGTACTTCACATATTTATTCATATTTATATGTTTATTAATTAGTTGTTAATGTTGTCATCTTGTATGCAATATTTTGTAATATAATTGTATGGAGAGAACCTAGTCAGTTGTTATAACTGGTGTTCAATCCAATTGATTTATTAGTCAATAAACTATGTTTAAAGTAAAGGAATATCTTTCGCCTAAAATTATTGAACAATTATTTAAGACGAATGTGTTTTGGGGACAAAACGGATGTAAGATGCACTTTTCTCATTTTTAGATTTTCTAGTGCTCAGTAAATCTGTAACTTTAATAGAATGTTAAATATATCAGGAAACACCTGCTGTGATTGAAAATTACAACCATAGGCCACGACCCACAATCGAATTGCTCTTGAGAAACTCAAGTGAAAGAAAAAAATACAAACATAAAAAAAAATGAATTTAATGATATGGTAGAGAAAAGACAAAGAAAGATACTTCGAGTAATGTGAAAGGAATCAAACAGCATTGAAGATGGAAGATATACATATGACTGATCATTGACTTGGGGGAATTCTAATCAATGGAACCTCTTTTAGAAGATTAAAGAACAATGACAGTCAGTATTGAAAAAAAGTTTCTGTGTACGGACCGATTCAGATTATTGCAAAAATCGTGGTCAATCCTCAGATATACAAGCAGATCATACCACCCATGTTTGAAAATGGAGGGAAGAATGTTGGATAATTACATGTATAATATGGATTTATTCGGATGTATTGTGAGGAATAAAGATAAAGCGAAGCATATGATTTTGTTGTTGTTAAGGGAGCAACCATATGATTTGTATTGGTGGTGGGGGGGGGGGGG
>MJUU01030358.1:264010-306224 GCA_002080025.1 Modiolus philippinarum
CCCCCCCCCCCCCCCCCCCATTAAAAATCAAATGGTCGCTCCCTAACTATCATGTGATAGTTGAATCAAGAAGGTAATAGTGGATTGAAGTTGCGCTTTAAATGGAAAAATCGGAATGCAGGAGAACACAAGTCCCTTCTTTCATAAGGTATTGAAGACTGATATCGTGTAGAAAGTTATGACTAAATGCAAACTAAATTACAACATCTGGGCTGAGATAACTCTGAAAATACTGACTCTTAAACGCCCCTGAAGATGCTGTGAGGAGTAGGAAGATATGCAGAGTTGATAGAATGAAATAAAACAAAGAAAGACGTTCTGATTTATTGTGAAAGCGGGTGTCAACTGATCTTTACCACAGTTGGAGATCCTTTGTAATGTTATAGATACAGTGGGCGACTAGATTCAAAATGTGGTAAATAAAGAAAATAAAGATATCTACGCCATCTTCACAGTATCTAAGTCAACGTTTTGTGGAAGTGAGAATTTCATTTCTAATGAAGAATAAACTTTTTCCCACAACTATTACGCCTTGTCAGTGGATATAATTGAAGAAGACTTATTAGTATTTGAAGAGACAGAGAACCAGAACTGAGAAGGATGAAAATAAAAATTTCTGAAGACCTAGAACCAAAGAAAAAGATCATAAGTATGACTGAACAACGAAAACTGACGAAACAAAACAAAATAGACATTAATTTTATTTTGTTTTATTTAAATAAATACTGTATCTTTTTATTAACAATCATTATGTCCCGAAAAGGATGAAGTGCGCCCCAATGACCACCATTACCCAAACCACTTTCGCCATTACAATATCTTATCACCCAACCAACATCAAATATTGAAATGAGCACATGAACATAATCGTGAGCAACTCTTGAGCATGTGGGCATTCTCGTGAACTCATGAACACAAACATTAACTCGAAATAAACCTGCATATTAAAAGTAATATCATCTGGAATAATTGCAGATGTATTACAATGGATTAAATGAACGAGTTATCTCCCCTACGTTAATTATTAGATGATCTGTGGAAAAGCGCGGAAATTGATAACATACACTCCGAGTGTCTTCGAATGATAACATGAGGAGGTTGTCTGATAGTCCAGTACCTTTCTACAAGAATACGGGTTCCTGTGATGTACCCCGTGCAAACGACGGCCATTAGCAAATATACGACTACTTTTGGTCGATATCGCATAGTTCTGTTGTACTCAAATGTTGATCTATGACGTTAAAATTGTTGACAGGGATTAAATAGGCTTCTTAATGTTCATTTGGAAACATTTTACTTCGTAATAGGGTCATGTGATAAACGGTAATGAACCAACAACAACAAAAATTAAATGAAAATAAAAAAAAATAGAATTTTACAATAATATTCATAAAGTTAATGCAAGAGCTCCTTATGTAGACATCTGCAAATATAAAGTAGATAGAACATAAGATAAGTGCTCACTCTCTTGCAATTGAGAGAGGAAGGTATCAAAGTTTTCCCCCAAAAAACAGAAATTGTCTAAAATGTTCTAACTCTAGAGTCGAAAATGAGGAACATTTCTTTATTCATTGCCCAACATATGCTATCTACAGACAGGAACTGATCCAAAAATTGAAAAGAAATAATTTAAAAGTAAATTCCATTTCAAAATATAACCTGTATTCCATTTTAAACGGCAGTTTAATAATATTACTTAAGGCTTTAATTGAATACATTGATAAATGTTAGTCACCGCCACTTCAGGAAATTAGTTTTGCTAGAATTATTTTAGTTTGTATGTATTTGTTTATGAGTTATGACCATTTATTGTAAATGTGTTTACACTAATAAAATATTATTAGTATTATTATTATTTTGTGATTTCACGCCATGTTCTAGTGAAACACAGTGTGAGCTAAAAAGTCCACATATTCTAATTCATTACTTCAGATCTGTGAAAGTGCAAAATTTCTTTGGAATAACAAAATACAGAAGTTACTGTGAATTTTGTTTCTGAATAAGAAAAAAATGAAAGGATATGAAGTGAATATACGTGTGACAAAAACGCACACGATACATAGAAAACTCCAGTTTATCAGCACGTTTCGGCCATTTATGTCTCTTCAGTGCAGATAAAATCAAAACATGTGAAAGTTCATAAACCGAAATGTAGTATTTGATTGCTAAAGTATACATACATATTTCATATCTTAAGCTTATCAGTTATGCTAAACTATGTTTCCCACGGTTCAAGATACACAATGTATCTGTGTTAGTTATTAATAAAGCATGTAACTATACAGAGGTTCTTACTATAAGGTGCCTAGAACACGGATACTACAAATTGGCGACGAGGATGTTTTTTATGTATGGATCTAGAATCCGAGGAATATGGCATTGACATTTTATTTGGAGAAAACCATATAGTAACAGAAATGGCAAAACTGTTAGATTTACCAACAGTTCAACCATTTGATTGTAATGGAGAACGGTCATCATTATCTCAAAGATGGACAAAATGGAAAAAGAGTTTTGAATATTACGCATCAGCATCAGGTGTCACAAACGGAGGACAGAAAAGAGCATTATTATTACATCTTATAGGACAAGATGCTCAGGACATTTTTGAAACATTTACAGACACGGGAGATTCATTTGAAGACGCAGTAGGAAAATTTGCTGAATATTTCTTACCTAAGAAAAACCAACCAGTTGAACGACATCTATTTCGGAAATGAAAACAAACAGAAACTGAATCAATGGATAGTTATGTAACATGTGACTTTGGAACCATGCTTAATGATGCTATTCGTGATCAATTTATAGACAAATGTTATTCATCAAAATTAAGGAGAAGACTGCTACGTGAAAGAGACTAAACATTAGAAAAGTTACAAGAAATAGCAAGACGAGTGAAGCAGCGGATCAACAGTCTGCACAGTTTGAAGAAGTTCGTGATGTTAATAGAGTCAAAGTTAAACGAGATGTAATGCCAAGAAAGACAAACAATGAAAGAGACCGAAATATTCAAGGAAGAAGGACATGGAATGTCACAGGTGTGGTCGTTTAGGACATATAGAAAGAGTATGCAAGATTGCAATGGACAAAACCTGTCATAAGTGTGGCGAAGAAATGTAAAAGTAAGCAACAACCAAGAAGACTATATGAATCTAACACCGGTGAAAATGCAAGATCGAGAAATCTCAGACACCCGAGGGTAAGATTTCAATATTTCTCTGACGAGGCTTGTCCGAGTCAGAGAAGCATTGAAATCTTACCCGAGGGTGTCTGAGATTTCGATATCTTGCATTTTCAACGGTGTTTGATTTATTTTCTCACATTTATTCGTCAGAATGTGCTTTGTACATTGAAGGAATGTACCTGTAATCCGCCATTCTAAAAGGAAATCACCATGACGTCAATGACGTCATAATGACTTTGTCTTGCACTAGTGTAAGACAGAAAAATCTCACATCGCTAAATTCTGTCTCAAAAGTGAGAAAAAGGAATCCGAGTAAACAGGAGAAAGTGAATTATATGGATAACGAAAGTTCTGATGATTCTGAGGAATATGTGTTTGCAATTGATCGTACATCTGAGAAAAAGTTCACTTTGAAATTAGGAGATATAGTTGTGCCATTTTTAGTCGATTCAGATGCTACGTGCAATATTATCAATAGTGAGTTCTTAAGTAAATTAAAGAAATGCGGTGTGAATGAAATTCCTGTAGAAAAGCAATTATATGCATATATATATGGTGCTACTGAACCGTTAAATATTTGAGGTAAGATAAATGCAGATATTCTTTTAATTTATTCTTGGGCAAAATCATTAACTGATACGAATTTCTATTTTCATTTTTGGGGCATCTCGTGAATACGGTACCTACGGTACCTATAAATTTCCATTTTTCAAAAGCATAATACTACACTTAAACGTTAAATATCTGCCTTTATTTGTTATTTGTTGCCATTCTGTTATCTTTTATCTTTTCAACGACTCTATTAAAATGTTTCTTACATGTTGAATAAACAGGTAATTGAATGTGTCAAGAGTCAATGAAATGTGTTAAAGCCAATTTTATGATAATCGATGGTAATCATACACCCCTGCTGGGTCGTAATACTGCAAGTCAATTAGGTGTTTTGTTTATAGGGCCGTCTGTAAATATGATCAATTCAAGTAGTGAAATAGTGTCAAAATTCTCGGATTTGTTTAGTGGATTATGTAAATTGAAAAAATTATCAATTAAAAATTCATGTTGATGAAAAAGTTAAGCCTGTTGCACAACCAACAAGGAGATTACCGTTCAATTTGAGAAAATCAGTGGAAGAAAAATTATATGAAAAAATGGATGTAATTGAGCGAGTTGAGGGGCCAACAGAGTTGGTGTCACCTCTAGTTGTTGTCCCAAAACGAAATTCTGAAATTCGAATATGTGTAGATATGAGGCAAGCAAATGAAAGTGTTATACGTTCTAGATATCCGATTCCAACAGTCGATGAAGTTCTTCAAGACCTAAATTGAGCGAAAGTATTTTCAAAAATGGATTTAAAAATGGGTTTTCATCAGATAGAACTTGAACCGCAGTCCCGAAAGGTAACAACATTCACAACTCATATTGGATTATTTCGATATAAGCGCCTAATGTTTGGGATATCATGTGCTCCGCAAATTTATCAGCGATGTATCAAAATGGCGTTAGAAGGATGTGCCGGACAACGCAACATATCCGATGATATTATTGTGTATGGATCTACACAGCAAGAGCACGATGAACGACTGGAAAAAGTTTTAAATCGATTGCGTGAGAAAGGATTAAAGTTAAACAAGGACAAGTGCTAGTTAAATATGGACAAATTAACATTCATGGGACATGTACTATCAGCTAAGGGAATAAGTCCAGAACAATCGAAATTAGAAGATGTTACAAGTGCGAGGAATCCACTAAATGTAGCCGAAGTGAGAAGTTTTCTAGGTTTAGTAAACTATTGTGCCCGTTATATTGAAGATTATTCAACAGTTTCAGCACCACTCAGAGAATTGACAAAAGCGAAAGCGAAATGGACATGGAGTAGCAGACATCAAAATTCGTTTGACAAACTGAGGACTTTATTAGCAAGTGCAAAAACATTAGCATACTATAACAATGAAGCTGACACTGAAGTTATAGTAGATGCAATAAGTCCCGTTGGACTTGGCGCAATTCTTAGCCAGAGACAAAGTGATGGAAATTTCCGACCAGTGATGTATGCAAGCAGAACATTAACAGTCGTTGAGCAACGTTACTCTCAGACAGAACGTGAGGCATTAGCAGTCGTCTGGGGATGTGAACGTTTTCATTTGTATTTACTTGGACGTAACTTTACATTAGTGACTGACCACAAACCGCTAGAATTGATTTATTCACC
Source organism: Modiolus philippinarum (assembly GCA_002080025.1). Classification (NCBI taxonomy): domain Eukaryota; kingdom Metazoa; phylum Mollusca; class Bivalvia; order Mytilida; family Modiolidae; genus Modiolus; species Modiolus philippinarum. The sequence continues at coordinate 269,404 of MJUU01030358.1, forward strand.
CAAGTCAAAACCACCAGCACGTATTGAACGTTGGGCTATGCGTTTACAGCCATATACATTTAAAGTAAAGTGCAAACCTGGACCGAAGAATGCAGCAGATTTCCTGTCGAGATTATCTCAAGTCAAGTATGATACTAGGAATGTAGGAGAAGAATATGCGTATTTGGCTATGCAAAACGCTATTCCGAAAGCAATGACACTTAAGTAGATACAAGAGGCGTCGAAGCTAGACAAGGACATTAAACAGATTCTAAATGGCAGAATATCGAAATCAAATCAGTACTTTCGTTTCAAAGAAGAATTATCTCTCACCTCAATTATACGTGTAATATATTTTTTTTTATTGTGAAACTACCCCTATACATCGGGGGCACCAACTGTCAGTCTAGAAGCAGTGGTGTGTCAATAAACATAATAATACAATAAAAGAAACATATGTACAGAGTTCTTATAAAACATATTCATAAATAGTAAGATAAAAGTCTTTGAATTACTTATATTGTTAAAACACTTCAGATAAGCATCATAATTCATTTAAAAATCTTACATACATTATGTTTACGAGTTCGTTTCTAATTTTTAAGCATTCTTAAAAATAATGCATTCCGTAAAAATCATAAAACTAGCCAATATCGCCATTAAAGGCATAACCAATATCGCCAAATCAAAAAGAGGCTTGGCGACAGTTCTTCAAAACTAAATACAAAAGGAAGACTGGAGGATAGTTCGATGATTTCTTTTAAGAAATTTTCTTGATAAGACGCCAAAGATGTACAGTGTAAAAGTTGATGTTAGAGATTTTCGCAGCTAGCACTACATAACGGGCACGTCTCGTTATCAGCAAAATGCATACAGAATAAATTAGATTGAACCGTAATAGTTCCTGCCAATAACTTTAATCGTAACAAAGAGAAGTTATTATAATTAATAAGATATCTCTGTTTGACAGTGTCGGTAGAAGTCAATAAAAGACTTCCCAAATATAACTGAAAGAAATGTTTCTCTTGTAGCGACACCGTGCCATTTCTTAAACATGTTTGTGTAAAGCTGATAAAGAACAAATAACCAATAGTGTAGGATCTAAATAGAAAGCTAAAGTTCAGCTAGGAACTGAGCTATGCATGCGGGATACTCTCCTTAATTTTAAACCAAGTTTGAAAAACTTATATAATGTAAGTTTCAAAACTAAATCGGTTTTTGGGTCAGCACCGAAGCACTGACTACTGGGTTGGTGAATATCCTCGGGAACTAACAGTCCACCAGCGGCGTCATTGGCCATGTGCTAATAAATAATGAAAATACCGAAGTTACTGTAAATTTTGTATCTGCATAAGAGCGTTTCGACAACTTTTGTTTCTTCAGTGACATTCCATCAACCGAAATACGTATAATAAATATAAATTTCTTGTGTGAAAACAGAAGGTGATTTTCTTTCATGCTTTATTTTTTCGCAGAATTCGTAAACATTACATTAAAACATGGAAAACCGGGAAAAAATTATTGTTCTTGTCCACGTGTTCTTGTCACAACTTTTTGGATATCTATGTCTGCGAAAAGAAAGAAAGACAGAAAATCACCTTTTGTTTTCAATACATAAAGTAACTAGACTTTCGATTTTTAACAATGGCCACTTTGCCTCATACACTAACTCGATCTGTTAGATATGATATTTACAATCCTATATATAAGTATTGTAACAAAACGAAAACAAACAATATTGATACTTTAAATTAATTATAAAGTGCAATTCAAAGAAAACTAGAGTTGTTATAAAATAAAAACTTTTACCATATTAGAAATTCCCTGTAAATGGATGTGCAAATTGTGCATTTATTTCCTCAATGTGTGATGAGGAAATTCCCTGTAGTTTCGGTTTCTAATTATAGAATTGTCAATGTTATTAATATCGTACCTAAATAATTAGTAGCTGCAAAAAGGAACTAATCCTAATTCACTGTAAAATAATACCCTGTCTCCCCTATAATTACATACATTTAGAACGACCCATGTGAGATAATTTGAGAGAAAAGGACCAAATGCTCCAATGCACCATTTTGGCATATTAGGCTGCATTAGGGAAAAATATTTTGGCTGCCAAAATGATGAAAAAAATATACTGAAGGGGGCTTTCTGCCCAAATAAATAATGCCAATTTTGAAAAAAAAATATTTTATCGATACAAGTGAAAAAAAAATTCTGTCCAGAAAAAAAAAACAAGACCCCTCCCCTTTCAAGTTAAATGGTCGGTCCCTTAGCTTAAAATTAACTTATTACAAACTATTAAAAATGAAGTGGAAATATAGTTCAAAAAGTTTAAGAAACAATACAAATCTTGATAATATCAAAATAAATACACACCATTTTAATAAAGCCCAAGAGGCAAAAAAGAAAAAAGCATTCTACAAACAAGTGTACAACAGTATCTTAAAACTCGACATGGCAGTATAATCAATTAGTTGATGGTGGTCATTATCAGGCAGAAGCAGAAGAGAAGACACGTAACACTGGAGAGAGACCAAATACATATGAGTATGTTCAGTAATATGTTATAATTATATATTATTCAGAATAAAGGGCTACCCCGAGAGCAGAGTGATGCGACTACAGCATGTCGACCACTGAAATTTGAACAAGATTAAAAAGAGTGTGGACACAGTAAAAATCGAGCTTCACACAGTAATTTGATGGACACAATGAGAAGCTTGACAAATTTATTAGTTGGGCACCAACTAGAGAAAAATCAGCCCTTTTAGCCCTTATTGATCGGAAACGTTGAGGGGTAATTAAAATCTGTTTACTTCCAACTAAACGCTTACATCAAGAGAAATCTATGGAAAAATACCTTTGAAATCCGTAAAAAATGAAAAATATTAGGCAATTGGAACGGCATTAATTTTGGCCCTGTTTAGTCTCTTATAGCCAAGAAACGGTAAGAGATATGTCAAATTTGTCACCATGCTACTGAAACCTTACGTTAAGTGAAATCAAAAGAAAATCTAAAATCTCAGAGAATGGGCCTGTATTGCTCACCTGACAAAATGCTTCTATGCCATGCATGACCAAAAATGATGTTTTTTTTCACCAAAAAGGGTCTAATGTTTAGCTTTGTTTTCATTGGTACCCTTGTTTTTGTCTGATCCTACTGAAATGAGTTAAAAGGACCTTTAGTACATCACTCCAATACAGTTTAGTTAAATTTCTTGAATAGTTTTAGAGAAACTTATATGAAAAGGATGATTTTCTCATAGGCTCCAATGTTAAACTATGTTACGCGCTGGCTGCCATGCTCTTTGTCAGATCGGAATGAAATGAGCAATTTTCGTAAAGCACCTTCCGTTCTTCATCGTTGTCAAGTTTTGTAAAATTTGCTTCAGTAATTGTAGAGAAGATGAAAATGCGATTTTCCCATAGGTCTAATTATATACTATCGATGTTTTGCATTGGTGGCACTGTTTTTGTCCAATTTGACAAAATGAGCAATCTTTGTAAAGGTTCTATAGTACATCATTCCTGTGTAGTTTGGTTGATTTTGATTCAGTGGTTTCAGAGGAGAAGATGAAAATGTGATTTTCCAAATGTGTCCAGTGTTAATGCTTTTTGTTTGATCGGAACAAAATGAGCAATCTTTGGAAAGGACCTCAAGTACATCATTCCTGTAAAGTTTGATTGAATCTGCTTCAGTGGTTTCAAAGGAGAAGATGAAAATGGGATTTTTCCAGACGGTCCAATGTTGAAAAATGTTTCATGTTGTCGGTCATGTTTTTTGTCGGATCGAAACTAAATGAGCAATTTTTGGAAAGCACCTCTAGTACATTATTCCTGTATAGTTCGGTTCAATTTGCTTTAGCCGTTTCAGGGGACAAGATGAAAATGTAACTTTCCCAATAAGGTCCAATGTTAAACCTAAGTTCGGCCCTGGCTGCCATGTTTTTAGCTCACCTGACCCTAAGAGTCAGTGTGAGCTTTTGCCATCACTTAGCTCCGTCGTCCGTCCGTCCGTCCGTCCGTTAAACTTTTCACACTTTCATCTTCTCTTCTGAAACCACTGAAGCAAATTCAAACTTTAGAGGACTAATGTACTAGAGGTCCTTTACAAAGATTGCTCATTTCGTTCTGATCCGATAAAAAAACATGGCCGCCAGCGCGGAACTAAGGTTTAACATTGGACCCTATGGGAAAAATCACATTTTCATCTTTTCCTCTGAAACAGCTGAAGCAAATTCAACAAAACTTTACAGGAATGATGTACTAGAGGTCCTTTACTAAGAATGGTCATTTTGTTTCGATCCGATAAAAAACATGGCCACCAGCGCGGAACTTAGGTTTAGCATTGGACCCTATGGGAAAAATAACATTTTATTCTTTTCCTCTGAAACTGCTGAAGCGAATTCAACAAAACTTTACAGGAAGGTCCTTCACTAAGAATGCTCATTTTCTTCCGATCCGATATTAACCATGACCGCCAGTTCGGAACTTAGGTTTAACATGGGACCCTATGGGAAAAATCTCAATTTCGTCTTTCCCTCTGAAACCGCTGAAGCAAATTCAACAAAACTTTACAGGAATGGTGTACTAGAGGTCCTTCACTAATTGTGCTCATTTTGTTCCGATCCGATAAAAAACATGGCCGCCAGAGTGGAACTTAGGTTTAACATTGGACCCTATGGGAAAAATCTCATTTTCGTCTTTTCCTCTGAAACCGCTGAAGCAAATTCAACAAAACTTCACAGGAATGATGTACTAGAGGTCCTTCACTAAGAGTGCTCATTTTGTTCCGATCCGATAAAAAACATGGCCGCCAGCGTGGAACTTAGGTTAAACATTGGACCCTATGAGAAAAATCTCATTTTCGTCTTTTCCTCTGAAACCGCTGAAGCAAATTCAACAAAACTTCATAGAAATGATGTACTAGAGGTCCTTCACTACGACTGCTCATTTTGTTCCGATCCGATAAAAAACATGGCCGCCAGCGTGGAACTTAGGTTTAACATTTGACCCAATGGGAAAAATCTCATTTTCATCTTTTCCTCTGAAACCGCTGTAGAAAATTAAACAAAACTTTACAGGAATGATGTACTTCAGGTCCTTCACTAAGATTGCTCATTTTGTTCGGATCCGATAAAAATCATGGCGGCCAGCACGGAACATAGTTTAACATTGGATGCTGAGGGAAAATCACATTTTCATCTTCGCCTTTGAAATGGCTGAAGCAAATTCAACCAAACTTCACAGGAAGGATGAACTAAAGGATTTTAACAAAGTTTGCTCATTTCATTTCGGTCCGATAAAAAACATGGCTGCCAGCACGGAACATAGTTTAACATTGGACCCTATGAGAAAATCACATTTCCATCTTCTCCTCTGAAACAGCCAAGGCAAATTCAACCAAACTTTACAGGTATGATGAATAGAAGGTCCTTTACAAAATTTGCTAATTTTGTACCGATCCGTAAAAAACATGGCCGCCAGCATGGAACACAATTTAACGTTGGCCCCGTATAGAAATATCACATTTTCATCTTCTCCTTTGAAACAGCTGAAGCCCATTCAACAAAACTTTACAAGAATGATGTACTGAATGTCCTTCACTAAGATTGCTCATTTTGTTCTGATCGAATAAAAAACATGGCCGCCAAAACAGAACATAGTTTAACATTGGACCTTATCGGATCATCACGTTTTTGACTTCTCCTCTAAAATGGCAGAAGCAAATTCAACCAAACTTTACAGGAATGATGAATGGAAGGTCCTTTACTAAGATTGCTCATTCCGTTCTGATCAGATGAAAAACATGGCCGCCAGCGCAGAACTTAGGTTTAAAATTGGACATTATGAAAAAATCATATTTTCATCTTCTCCCCTGAAACCGCTGTAGCAAATTTAATCCAACTTTATAGGACTAATGTACTAAAGGTCCTTTACAAAGAGTGCTCGTTTTGTTCTTATTTGACAAAAAACATGGCGGACAGCACAGAATGTACATTTTACTTTACATTAGACTTGATGGGAAAAATCACATTTTCATCAACCTCTCTGAAACTGTTGAAGCAAATTGTATTGGAATGATGAGAAGAAGGTCCTTTGCAAAGTTTACTCATTTCAATAGGACAAAAAAAAACTCCCCCCCCCCTCCAAAAAAAAAACACAGGTGCTAATGGAGAACATAGCTAAACTTTAGACCTCCATTGGTAAAAAACATCATTTTTGGTCATTCATGGCAGAGAAGTATTTTGTCAGGTGAGCGATACAGGCTCTGTCTCTGAGCCTCTAGTTATTGGATCAGAACGAAATGAGCAATTTTTGTAAATGACCTTAAGTACATAATTCCTGTAAAGTTTGTTTGAATTTGATTCAGTGGTTTAAGAGGAGAAGATAAGAATGTGATTTTTCCATTGGGTCCAATGTTAAACTATGTTCCGTGCTGGCGGTATTTTTTTCGGATTGAACCTAATTTAAAGAGGAGAACATGACATAATGTGAAAAGTTAACAGACGGACGTTTGACGACGAACGACAGACGACGGACGCCAAGTAATGGGAATAGCTCACACTGACCCTGTGTGTCAAGTGAGCAAAGAAATCTTATTGAAATCCAATGAAAAATAAAGATTTGACGTATTTTGAAAAAAATGCATCTTTGCCCCTTTAAAGCTCGGAAACGGTAAGTGTTACGCCACACCTGTTGGCATACTACCAAAAGCATTCAACAAAGTAAAATATCGTATCGAAATCCGATGAAAAATGAATTTTTAGGTTATCTGCATGTTTGCAATTTTTGTCCCTTTTGACCCTTCATAGCTTGGAAAGGAAACAAGTTATCAACAAATGATAAATCCATTGCAAAAATATGCGTTAAAATCGGACTTGAAATAAAACAAAGTCAATGTTTAGAAATTTGACCCATTAGATCCAATTTATCTTGAACAGTACATTCCACTTGAAATCCATTGTATACTACAGATTAAAAATTTCCTAAGGAACACCCTGAAGAAAAATCACCAAAATCCGACTCTAGATGAAGGACAACAATAACAGCGTTGTTCCGTTGCTTGGTTTACTCATGTATTTGTTTCATGTGCGTTTACTCCATATTCTTTCATTGTTAATCTAAAGTCAAATATGTGAAAACATGCAATTTAATCCCTAATCATTATTATTATTATTATCATTTTTGTTATGAGGTTTTCCGTCAGCAAAACTTCTTATAGCTGTCGAAATTGAAATTATCCCGGGTAGGAATATGTCTTCACATGATTTTTTGGCGTCAAAATTGTCCATTTACTTGACGATATCTTTCCTAAAGTGACATTATACATGTATTTATGAGGACAATGTATTTATATGAGCATCCTGCAAACGGGAATGAAAACAAAACTGGAATATATTTCTGCGGAAGGATCAATAATGTAAACAGGATGTATATACATCAGTAGTCGTACGATTTTCAAGCAATTAGAGGCTAAATATGAAAAGGAAAGTACTTTTTTACATAATTGTTATGTCGTGAAAATCTATCCACTCTTCCAAACGGTATAGTTTCAGTTGGTGGAATTAGTTTCATAACAAGTAGGGTTAGAATATTTATTTTTACTGACACCAAGGTTAAATTATTTATTTACAAAAACGCTCAAGCCCTCCCTGAAAATCAAATGGCTGTCCCCTAAATCACATGGACACTGTTTCACAGGACACATTCTCGGGATTACATAAGTTGTGTATTTCGATTTATGAAACGAACGTTGTACAGGTGATGTTGTGATATGTTACATAACCAAGTTTTGTTTTTTCTTTAATTTGCATTATGAAGGAGTATTTGTTGATCTATTAAAAAAAACAACTCGTATTTCAAATCTTCCTGGCCTCGTTATCCGTGATACTTTCGATTTGAAACAAACTTATTAGAAATATTGAAAATGGTTAAAAATTGTGTTTCACGCGTATGAACTGACGTTGTTTCACTTGTCATTTTGTAAGCATAGTTGAGTTGAGAAGTTGCCAATTAACCAGACCAGGCGGTTATCAAGAACGTCATTTGAATATATTACAGACTTTGGTGGAAAATTTTTATAGACTCCCAGGCGTGATGACAAGTCAAAGTAATTCAGTTCAAAACGTAATGTATGTGCAGTGTTTGTCATCAAAATTGTACCCATCTCCCTTTCTGTATTTTCTTTGAGTATTTCTTATTTTCTTTTAGATACCTATCATTTAGCTGACAAAAGCTAACTAAACAGGGAAAACCGAATAACAGTACTCTGTGCTTTGATATATATTTGAAATTTTTCTTGGGTTCTAGTGAAACAATAAGAAAGCATAAGTGATCCTTTTATTTCCCCAACACCACATATTATAATTATTTGTGCATAAGTCTCTCTCGCGTCACGACTAAAGTACAGTTTCACTCACATTTTTGTCTTTCAACGAAAGGAAACAGTAAGTTTATAAAATTCTCTACAGTAATTTGCCTGATTGTAGCTGTGGGTAAACAATAATAAATTCTTCATCAATACACAGTGTCAGAAATAACCTATAAAATGTGGTCAGCAATACACAATAAACAACGAAAGAATATGGAATAAATGCACATGAGACAAAAATCTCTACAAATATGAAATTAGAACAACACATTCATTGTTTTTCTTCATCTTGAAGTCACCATGAGGCCTCAGCACCTCATAGAATACGTTTGGCTCAACCTTACCTTTTTATTTGAAGATTAAAATGAAAAAATATGGAAAGCCATAATCCAAAGATAGTCCAGAAAGAAGTTCTCATTAAAAAAAAAAGAATTATAAAGCCAAATCCAGTACCAAGGACTTCTACCGAGTGCCATACACGGAATGAAGCCTAAGTATTTTGAAGTGATTTTAGAATTTTGATAAAAACAGTAAATTTCTATAACACTCAAGGTAAAATTTTCATGAACAGAATGTTTTATTAACTTATCACGGATCAGAGCTGCAATGGATTTTAAACACACAAAATAATTATAAACTAGAGGCTCAGACACTGAGCCTGTATCGCTCACCTGACAAAATGCCGAACAGCAGGATTTTTCGATGTTTTGTATGGTGGCCATGTTTTTTATGTGAATTTCCCATAGGGCCAAAATATACTTTGTTCTGTGCTGGCGGCCATGTTTTTCATTGGATCAGAACAAAATGAGCAATCTTTGTTCAGGACCTTCAGTTCATCATTCCTGTAAAGTTTGGTTGAATTTGCCTCAGCGGTTTCAGAGGAGAAAAAGAAATGTAAATTTTCCCCTAGGGTCCAATGTTAAACCTTAGTTCCGCGCTGGAAGCCATGTTTTTTATCGGATCGGAACGAAATGAGCAATCTTTGTTCAGGCCCTTCAGTACATCATTCCTGTAAAGTTTGGTTGCATTTGCTTCATCGGTTTCAGAGAAGAAGAAGAAAATGTGAATTTTCCCATAGGGTCCAATGTTAAACCTAAGTTCCGCGCTGGCGGCCATGTTTTTTATCGGATCGGAACGAAATTAGCAATCTTTGTAAAACACCTTCCATACATCATTCCTGTAAAGTTTGGTTGAATTTGCATCAGTGGTTTCAGAGGAGAAGATGAAAATGTGAATTTCCCATAGGGCCAATGTTAAACTATGTTCCGTGCTGGCGGCCATGTGTTTTATCGGATCGAAACGAAATGAGCAATCTTTGTTAAGGACCTTTAGTACATCATTCCTGTAAAGTTGGGTTGCATTTGCTTCAGTGGTTTCAGAAAAGACGAAGAAAATGTGATTTTTCCCATAGGGTCCAATGTAAAACCTAAGTTCTGCGCTGGCGTCCATGTTTTTCGTCAGATCAGAAAGAAATAGACAATCATTGTTAAGGACTTTTAGTACATCATTCCTGTAAAGTTTGGTTGAATTTGCTTCAGTGGTTTCAGAGCAGAAGATGAAAATGTGATTTTTCCCATACGGTCCAATGTTAAACCCAATTTCCGCGCTGGCGGCCATGTTTTTTTGTCGGATCGGAACTAAATGAGCAATCGTTGTAAAGGACCTTCCATACATCATTCCTGTAAAGTTTGGTCGAATTTGCTTCAGTAGTTTCAGAGGAGAAGATGAAAATGTGAAAAGTTTAACGGACGGACGACGGACGACGGACGCCAAGTGATGGCAAAAGCTCACACTGACCCTTTGGGTCAGGTGAGCTAAAAACCAAGCAAAGTAACAAAAAAAAAAACAAAATAAAACATGAAATACTAGTTGTCATGCTTAACCTTCCGGAACAACACTTTCCACTGGCAGTGTGACGTGTACCACGCGTGGAGCAGATCATGCTTACCCCTCCGGAACACCTAATGATACCTCAGTCTTTGTAGGGGTTCACACTGCTATTGCTTTAGTTATGCGGCGATCTTGTTCATTTTTGTTTATTTGTTTAATCTTTGTCAAACTGTCTCCATTCATGTTGGATATGATTTGCCGTGATTTTGGATTTATGATTTTAGAATTCCCCCTTTCCTCGTTCTTGCTTCGGAATTCGTTTGCCGATGTATTATAACAAACATAACTAATATTTTCTTACAAGACTGATTAGTTCTAATATCTCTTCCAATTTCAACGTGCAAATCTGTTTGCAATATCTGCAATTTCTTTAGCAACAACCGAATTAGTTAATTAAGATATTTGATAAACTTTAAAATTTTCACATTGCCCAAGTACATAGAACTTCAGATTTCATGCATAATGTCTTAAAAAATAAAATTCAGAGACTTCCTATCGATGTTTGTCTCTTGTCTTTCATTTGTAAAGGTCGCTTGTGAGTTGTGGAATTTGATTGTAATTTTCAGCCATCGTAGATGTTTTCTGTTATGTGTTGTTTGTAATTTTATCGTATTTGGAAGATACATCATTTCATAAGTATAGCAGTAATTGAAGAAAATATTTGGAAAGAAATTTGAAGACAATCAACGAATTAGAAGATTATCAGTGTGAACAACTTGTCTCTGAAATGTACAAAAAGGAAAAATACCGATATGAGTGTAGTATCTAAACGTTTCTGAAACTTGAAGAGTACCAGATCAAACGCTCAAGATGTAACAACCTATTAAAAAATCAGGTATTACGGACAGATGTAATATTTGTATAAAGAAAACTAATGAGAGAACTTTGTAGATGAGGGTAAACAATGTAATAAAAAAAAATACCGTACAGAGTTGTCAAGAGCCGAAACCTAAAGGATTAAAAGACAAGGCAGGTGAAAAACCACCGGAATAATTGTATACCCGACTTCGTACAAGCATTTTAGAAAAAGTTTTGTATAAGTCTCTCTTGCGTCATGGCAAAGAGTCAGTGGTCTCTCACATATTTTGTATCTCAAAGGGATACAGTAAGCAAATAGAATTCTTGGCAGTAAGCTATATTGAATTTGCCTAATTAATTATCATAAAATGTTACCGTTGGTTAATAATAATAAATTCCCAATCATTTCTTTCTATTCTATTACGATGTAAACATTTCAACAGACTGCATTAATTTCCCAGAAAACATCCAACTACCACAATATTTATAAGATAGTTCTCTAAAAATCAATTAATTTTGTTAATATTGGCATTAAATAATCGTAGGATTGCACGCGTATTTATACCAATAATTTGCAGATAAGTTTTGGTGTTAGCAAGCAAACCTTTAAGGCTGGATTTAACACAACATTCCCATAGATTTAATTTTGAACCGAAAATGGGATCTTTAACCTTAAAAATTTTGCGTAGAATCCAAGACCTAAGGCATAATCGCTTGTTTGTTTAAAACAAACATTTTTCTTGAAATTGTTGGTATAATAACGCATGCAGTCTTCCTATCTTTTTTTTAAATAACCCTTCTTTTAAGTTTTCAATAGAAAATCGTAAGAACACAATCGTATGAAGACAATGGTAGTTGGATACTTTTGTGGAAACAAATATGGTCCGAACGAATAGTTTGCCATATGCTATATCATTTATCTTTTATGCTACTTCCAAACGTGCTAGTCTGTTTCACTTCCTTTAGATAATGGAAATTCTCTTCTGCTGACTTTAATATTGCATATTTCGGCACCGGATTTACATGGTTGTGTAGAAATATTAACTTTTGGAACCATTTTTAATTTGATGATTTCCAATACATGTTGAAAGAAAAAACACTTTTTGAAAATGCTCCATGCTTTTAAATGGATGATATTTTCCGCGCAAAATTATCGACTAGACTGGATCATTCTGAATTAGGTATAGGCAGGTATATCATAAACAAGTCTCAATTGGCTTTTACCATGTGCTTGGACCCCCTTTTGATTTAAGAAAAAAACATACCGTAAATGATATAATTCAACAAAATACTTAAACATGTTATTAAAATATGCATGCGTTAAACTCAAAAGAATTATTTGAAATAAATTGTTGATGTAAGTTGTTAATTTCTATTCGGTGTTTACAAGGATAACAATTTTTAACCCCGAACGAGTACACCTTGCTATTATTAGGTAGGTCAACTCGGGTCATCTAATTCATCAATTTACTTGGTCGCCCTTAAAATAGAACAATCCAACACTTAGAAATTTTCACCTGCTTGAAAAAAAATGTGAAAATGCACATGACTGCAGACTTTTGTGCATGTCGTAAACGGCGAATTCAACGTTTTTCAGTTATGTATGATCATTCTTGATATGCATTACAAATATGGTAAAGATTAGTGTAAAATATAAAGCTGAAATCTTGAGATTTCCATTATCTAAAGGAAGTGAAACTGACTTCAGCATTGAACGCAAGTTAAAATGGAAACAGCTGGGGATTCGAAGATGAAATACACAAAAAATCATCCTTTAAGGTTGGAGTTCATAACATTTCATCGAATGAAGCTATCATAGGAGAATTAAGTTGATATTCATTATATATATATTGTACTCAAATTCATTTCTAGAAGATGGTAATTAAAATAAAGTATTTTTCATGCATAACTGTTAAGGAGGCTCACTGGTCACATTTTTTAATTTGTGTAAGATTTCGGAACTCCTCTGGTTTTGTCCAGTTCAATGGCTTAAAGAATATTGCACACGGACCCTCGCTTTTTATTCATGAATATGTTCCATAGGTCAAATTAAGACACCTGGCAAGTTTTCATAAAATTCTTAATATAACTTTTTAGCTTTTAGACAAAAAATAATCCTAATGTTAAATTAAGGAAAAATCCAGAGAAATCCATTTCTTGCCAAATTTTTTAATGACTTGTATCTCGGTAAAAAGCACACGGACCTGTATATTTCTTTTTACCATTTCATTTAGTCTACAATGCTTAGTAAATTTAAATAAATAGGTTTCAAGAAATCCTTGATATAAACAACATCAGGGAGCCTCCTTAAGACTTGTAATGGAGGAAAAAAATGTTGGATATCCAGTGTTTATTTCTAACTTGGTCACTTAAAAATTAACTTGTTCACTAAAAATTAACAGAAAACATCTGAACCAATTCTAATTGACAAATTTGAGACCATTAAGTCAAATTGGGAGTCTTACAGGAATCATTTTGAAAATCAACAAGTAAGAAAATAAATGAATGTACTTAAACAGATATTCAATGATGTTGAATTGAGAAAATGTCTTTAATCTTGAAGAATAATCAGTAAATTGAGAGAGGTCTATATAAAAATGCAAATATACGGAAATTATCATGTACGAGACAAATTAAAAATTTTTAGAAAATTAATTTATTTTGGTCAAGGCTAAGCGAATGCAAATACCGTAAACCAAAATTGTTCAACTTATGAAACTTTCTGCTCTTAAAAAATATTTACAATTTGAAATCGAAAGATGACTCTATTGAAAACCAAACAAGTGTCATAGGAAAATATTAGTTGTGTTTGTAATTGATAACTAATATTTTACTTTTAATGTTTTGCTCGTATTTGTATGATAATATGTAGCAAGGAAAGGATATGGAGTAAAAGTGAAACAAAGTATAACGAATGAAAGTAATAACAAAATTACCGAACAGAACTATCAAGAGCCGAAAGGTTAAAAACAAAAATAAGGCGGACAACCGCTGGAAAAATTGTCCTGACTTGGTACGGGCATTTAAAAAAATGTGGTTAACCGTTTTAAAGCACCAAACATCCATTTCTTTTGTTGTAAAGTCCGGTAGTAACTCAACAGTAATTGGTATTGAATGGTCGTATTGAAAGAAAGCGCTTATCCAAGTACTTAGTGAAAATTAATCTTGAATTACAGTTACGAACGAAACTTCAAATTTTTCCAAAAGAGACTACTGTATTGTTGTCGCAAACCGCGATGTGCTTTATTGGTTATGTATAGTACCTGTTGAAACTTAGCTAACTCCGTTTGTGAACTCCAAATGTGAACTCCAAATGTGTCTCCGTATTTAGCTCCTTCTATTGTATTATAATCTCCAATTTCACGGACAGCTCGTGCTTCATGGACATTATTTTTCTTTATAAATGAACTTTTAATGTAATTGCATAGATTTGTATTAAAATTATGTAAAGAATATGCCAGTATGCCAGAATAAATCTTAAAACTGTAAAGGATTATGTTTGTATGAAGCCTAGAGAATTACAAAGAAAACCAAACAAAATACGGTTTTAGTGTTAACTAATACCCACGCAACATTGTATGGTGCCGGGACCCGGGAAGTGAAATTAAGAAAGAAAAAGAAAAGTGAACGATAAAATTTCAGTTCTAATCCATTTAAAAGGTGTAAAAACACGGTACAGAAATATTCTGGAGGATGAGATTCAGCGTAGTGTTGAAATTATGTCAATTGAGCTAAAACCACAAGAAGAACAACAATTTATATTAAAGGCTTCAAAGTGTGCTGAAAATTTGAAATTGTATGCGGAAAACTTGGAATTCCAAAGTGGTAAAGTTTCAAGTGCTATGGAAGAAGAAAATGGGAATATAACTAATGTGATTGAAGAAGACTGTGATATGTGTTCTGAAGAAATGGATTGCTTTTTGGAGTTAAATCAATTCAAAGAGAGGTTAGCTGAATTTGTTTAGAAAGAAAGTGGAGAAGTGACGGAAAGTTCCATATCAGGGGAAATACTTAGTCTTCAAAGAGAAATGAAAGATATGTTAAAATTACAAACTGGACAGAAATAAAGAGAAAATGATAAGAGAAATGAGGAAACAATCCCTGTTAAATTACCTAAATTGGATTTGATAACGTTCAGTTGTGACAAATTAAATTGGATAGAGTTTTGTGATTCTTCTGAATCATCTGTTCACAAAAAACACCCGTCTCTGGAATATTATTTGAGAAGCAAATTAAAAGGAGAAGCCAAGCGTGCGATATCTGTCGAATGATAATTACAAGGAGAAGCCAAGCGTGCGATATCTGTCGAATGATAATTACAAGGAGGAGCCAAGCATGCGATATCTGTCGAATGATAATTACAAGGAGAAGCCAAGCGTGCGATATCTGTCGAATGATAATTACAAGGAGAAGCCAAGCGTGCGATATCTGTCGAATGATAATTACATTATGGCTGTTGATATTTTAGAAGAAATATTCGAAACAAGCAGGATTGTGACACTACAAACGGATGATTAATTTGTCGCCTGCTACAAATAAAACAATAAGTTTGAGATAATTTCACGAAAGGACATGGAGTAAATGAACATGAGACCATAACACATATATTATCTCCAACTGCAATAATTTTAATGAGCTGTATGACCATTTTGGAAATTAATTCCTTATCAGCAGCACTAGAACCCAAACATAGGAAATCTATGATTTCAAAAAATGTTTAAAATGTATAAAACCAAACGAAATCTGAAATCTGAATAATCAGTAATATCAAATATAGCTGAGGACAAAAACGATGGGGGAGTTAAACTACATCTAAGGGGTTTAGAAGTGTTAATCAAGATGTATTTATCTCATTTGTGAAATTAAAACTACCCGAAGAAGTGTTATTGCAATTAGAAATTCAAAAGAGATCCAAGGACAAGTGGACAATTTCAAGTTTATGTGATAAATTGACAGATTATGTAACAGCAAGAGAAAAGGCATGTGTTAATGAAAATTCAAAGGAAATAAGATAAACACAAAATGTGAATAAGGTTGATTCAAACTCGTGACGCAACAAGGCATCATTTTTATTCAAAAGGAACGTGAATTTTTCCAAACCTAAGACAGGTTCAGCAGAAACGTTAGTTGCTATTCAAGAGAAAACAGGAACGACATATTTTGACAAATGTCGGTATTGTGGTGAAAAACACTGGAGCGATGAGTGCAAAAGGCATCAAACTATTGAGGAAAGGAAACAGAAACTAAGAGGAAGTTGTTTTAAGTGTCTCAGAGAAGGCCATAATTCAATGGATTGTAAAAGCAGCAAATTGTGTACTTGTTGTGGTGAAATAAATTCCCATCATAGGATATTGTGCCCGAAAAAAAATCAGGTTGAAAGTATCATGTGTCCATTTGTCAGAAGAATTCAGCGAAATGCGATATCAAACAAATAAAATATGGGATGAGATGATACCTACGAGTGATAATACAATGGGAATTCAGAAACCACTACAAGAAAATGTTTCGATTACATCGAATGAAAAGGTTTTAGCGCAGACTGCTATCAGAAATTGTGACAATTCGTTGAAACAAACAACGAGAGTTCTTTTCGATTAAGGATTGCAGAGGACATACATTTCGCAGAGCTTAGCACAAAGATTGAAATTGAAAGCTGAAAGAGAGGAAGAATTTCAGCTAGTAACCTTTGGAAGTGAAAAAACAAAGATTGTGAAAACATGGAGCACTAAATGAAAGATAAGACTGAAGGATTGGAAATACTTTAGTATTATGGGAAATATTGTCCCAGTTATAAGTGCAGATTCAAGGAAGAAGACTGGACGAATTAACAATAAATTAACAATAAATCATCTGAAACAGTTTGTCAGTGACTTCGAACATGCAGATGATATGCCAGATGAAGATGAGTCATCCAGTATGGAATTACTCATAGGAAATGATTATTACTTAGATTTAGTACTATCCCGAAAATTAAAGTCCAACCAGGTTTTCCTTGAAAACGAGGATGGATCATTACAGGCAGAACAAATAATACTTCCTATAAAAGAGATGCAACCGGGCTGATGATTCTTTCACGTGTTTCTAGTGATGTGTTTCCGGGAAGACTTAACCAGATCGTACTGATATGTGGAATTTTGAATCTATTGGTATTTCAGATAAATTGGCAAATTCAGATGATGAAAAAGTGATACAATCGCTCAGAGAAAAACTTGAAAACGGAAGATATCAAGTTACATGTCCATGGAAACAAGATGATCCTGGGCTACCTTTGAATAGACCTTTAACCTTTGGAAGATTAAAATCTTGTATCGACCGGATGAAGAAAAAACCAGAATTAATAAAACAGTATGATTCTATTATTCAGGAATAACTTAAAAGGGAAATTATAGAGAAAGTTGAGGATATTTAACTGGTAGTTAAGTCCTTTATATTCCTCACCATGCTGTTATTACACCACACAAGACGACCACAAAGTTACGCATAGTGTATGACGCTTCATCTAAGTCCGGGAAAAATCTAAAAAGTTTAAATGAGTGTCTATATAGAGGACAGGTGATGTTACAGAATCTTTTTTGCATACTAATGAGGTTTAGACTTCATAGTGTAGGACTTGTAGCCGACATTAAAAAGGCATTTTTACAGGTTAGTCTTCAACAATGTGAATTAGATGTGACGCGATTTTTGTGAATAAAGGATACAAACAATCCAAATGAGAACAAAGAAAATATTGAAGAGTATCGTTTTTGTCGTGTTTCATTTGGAGAAATATCCAGCCCTTTCCTCTTAGGAGCTACAACTGATTGTCATTTAAGTGCTTGTGATTCTCCAGTAGCAAAGAAAATCAGAAATGACATAAATGTGAATAATCTGATTACCGGAGCTAATTCTGTGATGGACGCCATAAGAGTTTATTCTGATTCCAAGAGATTTTTTTTAGAATTCAATGGTTCAATGATATTTCTCCCACCTCGGACAAGGAAATCCATTGTTTTTGCGGTGCAAGATTTTTCTGTCTTACACAGGGGGGTGTAAGACAAGCTACACGCGTATATTCTCGCGAGTTTTCATATCATAACAATATACATAGCTTAGTCCACATGAATCGAAAATAATATAATTTAAAGTATTACATAGTATACTGACTGCCTTAGAACGCCAAAATTTGAATTAAAACCCATCATAAATGCCTAAATCGGCGGCACCGAATTTACCCCGAACTCGGGCGCATGCTCCATGCTATATGACGTCGTGAAAAGGTAAGTAATTCACTGATGTCAACAATGGCGTTTCGACGGCGACTTGTTTGATTTTTGGATGCTTAGAGAAAAAAATAATCAAACACCAGTGAGAGGGTCAGAAAAAAAATCTCAGACACCCTCGGGTAAGATTTCTGGTGTCTCGGACTCAGCAAGCTTCGTCCGAGTACTTGAAATCTTACCCTTGGGTGTCTGAGATTTTTCTGTCTGACCCTCGCCCTGGTGTTAGACTCTTAAAATTTCTCAACAAATGTGCTTGGACATGTTTGAAATGTTGATACAGATACTTGGAGTCTGGGAGTTAAGTAAGTCAAGTAAAATTGAAAAGAGACAAACAATAAGAACTACTTTGAAGGCTGTGGCAGAGGTATTTGACCCACTTGGACTATTTTCACCGGTTACAATCCAAAGAAAAGTGTTAATTCAAGATTTATGGAAGAAAAGATTAAAATAGGACGATAAATTTGTACAAGAAGATTTTATGAGATGGAATATCATATATTCAGAATTGATGAAGATTGCAGAATGATCGATTCCAAGATATGTTGGAACTGATTGTTTGAAGAAGAAAAGAAAGTATAAATCACTGTGTTTTTGTAACGCTTCAGCTAGTGCTAATGCTGCAACTGTTTATCTTCATGAAGTTAGTGATATTGTTTCGAAGAGTAATCTTGTGTTTTCAAAAACTAGACTTGCCCCAGTAAAGAAATTGCCATACGAAGACTAGAATTAATGGCAGTTCTTATACGAGTTATTTTTTTCTCCTTTACATTCTATTATCGATCTGTTTCAGACTCAGTCAGATCGTATGGTCTCATGTCAAAAGTCAAAGTGGTCAATGAATTTTGTTTTTAGAATTTTAAGATGCAGAACTCAGTGGGAAAAATCCAAAGCATCTACGTCCAAACGTTTCAAGAAAAAAGATTAGCAAAAACTTTGAATGCACATTAATTTGAATGGTTTATAACCGAGTCTTGTGCCACATTTAACGAAGGTCTATTATTGTCAGCTATCTGTTTCGTTATATGGTTTCTGAGTTTATTCCATGATCACAAGGTGTTCCGATCTCTTCTGAGTTTATTCCATGATCACAAGGTATTCCTATCTCTTCTGAGTTAATTCCATGATCACAAGGTATTCCGATCTCTTCTGAGTTTGTTCCATGATCACAAGGTATTCCGATCTCTTCTGAGTTTATTCCATGATCACAAGGTATTCCTATCTCTTCTGAGTTTATTCCATGATCACAAGGTATTCCGATCTCTTCTGAGTTTATTCCATGATCACAAGGTATTCCGATCTCTTCTGAGTTTATTCCATGATCACAAGGTATTCCGATCTCTTCTAAGTTTATTCCATGATCACAAGGTATTCCTATCTCTTCTGAGTTTATTCCATGATCACAAGGTATTCCGATCTCTTCCGAGTTTATTCCATGATCACAAGGTATTCTTATCTCTTCTGAGTTTATTCCATGATCACAAGGTATTCCGATCCCTTCTGAGTTTATTCCATGATCACAAGGTATTCCGATCTCTTCTGAGTTTATTTCATGATCACAAGGTATTCCTATCTCTTCAGAGTTTATTCCATGATCACAAGGTATTCCGATCTCTTCTGAGTTTATTCCATGATCACAAGGTATTCCGATCTCTTCTGAGTTATATACATTAGTTTTCTAAATTAACAATGGAAGGAGTAAATGAACATGACATAAATGTTCTACAAATACATGGTAAAGCAATGGAACAACGCTTTTATAATTGTTATTTATCTTTAATTCACCATGAGGTCTTCAACAATGAGCCTTGCTCATACCTCATAGCAAGTAAGTTCCAGACGCCCTCTAGAAACGGCGTGGAATTCATTGCTTTTTATCGAACAACGCTACATCCATGATCAGTTTTACCAATGGATACGAGATCGTCAAAAACATAAAAGAAACTGACAAAGTGTTCTTACAACTGCTGTCATCCGCTGCCCCAAAAACATCATTAGAAAACATATAAACAAACACAGATCACATTGTCAAAGCAATACGTCCAGTCATTTTAGGACAAGTTGATAGAAAAGAAAAAAATATTATCAGACAAAAAGCAGAAATGTCTTTCCGTTGGAAATGTAGAAGAACTTCAGATAATATTCCTTGTGGAAAAAATTGAAGTGTCAGTCCCTGATTTAAGATTTTTTTACTCTATACTTGGATGATCATTTATTTCAACTGTCTACGACCTTTCAATAGCAATTGCTGTTGAGTTGCTACTGGACACTACCGAAATGGATGGGGAGGTTTTGTATGCAATGAAATGCCTGTTCCAAATCAGGACCATTGCGGTCGACAATTTTTACGGTGGTTTCCACCTGATTGGTCTTTGTCTCATGGATTTCTGCTCTTCACAACTCTGTTCGGTAATTGTGTTTTTACTCCTATTTTCCGTTACAAAAAGGGATAACAGTAAACACCTACAATGGCCGAAAACTTCAATCACATGCCACAATTCACCAGAGAACTGCATGACAAAATTTTCTGTTTTTTTTTCTTTCAAAGTTCTTATATTTCGAATCATTGATAAATTTGAGGGAGTTTCTCTCAGGTTCAGCCAACGGACTTCTTAAATCTGGGAACACACAACTAACATTTTATACCCTATAGAGTACGTTTGGGCAGATTTCTTCGTTACTATGTGACCGAATTCACATTACATTCCAACGTATAGATCTACCTTCACATTTTAAGGTCACGTTACCACACGTGCGTTACCAAGTATAAAAAAAGGAAAATTTCCGATAACGATGAAGAAGATCAATATCCGATTACGCCGGAAAAACCTTAAATCTCCTTTCGATTTCCTATTCAAACTAAGTAATATTAGAATGTGTACCTTTGTATCTAAAGGCGAATTATAATTATTATAAAGTTTGATACATTATAAGGCCAAAAATAAAGTAATTAAACTGTATTCTAATTCTCCATTTAAATACATCAAATATATGTAAATAGCCGTTTCCTTAAAAGTTATGTAATTTATGTAAACTGTTTTTTTTTTGTTCATGTCAGCTGGTTGTTAGAATGATAAAACAACCAAGTGTCTTACTTCCTTAGATATTAAGTTATGGTCAGTTTAAATTCTTTACAGGTAAAATAGGATTAAAATGTTGAAATAGTGATTAACATTAACCAATTTTGATTGGAAAACCAGAAATTATGTTTTAAAAGTGTTACTATTAACTTCCTCAATCCTACAACAATGTATATAAGTAAACATAAGTACTGTTATCCCTTTGGAGGGCCTCTCGTCATTTTAAGTTCCTGTTTACATGAATGGAGGTGATATCAATCTGAACTAATGATAAAAATTTCATAATTATAATGAGTAGTTTCTGGAGTAAAATAACATCATATTTCAGAGGAGGCAATAATACATCGACGAGTAATATGGGTAAATCTTCAAGTGAGTATTAGCTTCCTTGTATTTTGTTTCTATATCAGAAACCAGCTGTTTGTACTTTAATATACAGAGATTACTATACATGTATACAGTTTGTATGTCAAACTTAAGTTTATTTATTCGGAAAAAAAAACTTTCAAGGGTCGGAGATACATTGTTTTGGGATGTCCGTGGGTGTGCTAAAAGGAATTAAATTAATTTAAAAGTGCACCAGAAAACGAATAAAAATTGCTATTTTGTATTATTTTGGACATTTTCTTCATCAGGGTATGGTGTGTTTTTTATCAATGCTTTATCTTATTCATTAAACCTTTGTATTTGAAAAATATGCATACTAAATTTTCTAAAAATTAAGAAGCAATGGTATTTTATAGTTTTTGTTTGTGTGTTTGTATGCTGCGTTGTTTCTTTTTTCTTAAAATCTGCTACATTTATGGAAACAAAAAAATATTGGTTGGTATCCCTCCATTGGAGAACAACTTAAACTATAATTATGTTGTTAAGTGTATTGCTTCCTGTGATGTCATTTAATCTTATTAAAAATTTAACAATATACTCTTGTTTTAATTTAAATGTTCATGTACATATACTTGTTCAAGTATTTTTATCGTTGCTTTGCTGTCCTATTGACCTTTGACCCATCTCTATTTAAATTCAAATTTGTCACAAGTTCAAAAAGCACTTTCGCCAATTTAACCATGGGTGTGCAGAAGAACTGATTGGATTACACGAACTGGAATACACTCACATATGCCATACATTACAAAAACAGGAAAACAGCAAACACCTACAATGGCCAGGAACTACAATCACAATGCTTGTTTTTATTGAACTTTATTTATTTACTTGATACCCATTGATAGAAGCAATGTGCATTGCACCCACTCAATTTGATCTTCAGTAATTTTATTATCCTTTCTTCTTTATATTTGTGTCAGCAATAACATATTGTCTCCATATGAGCTGATTATTATAGATTGCTTTTGTCATTTTGTCTCACCCGCGATGAAAGTCGTGGGAAGCAAGACATAGACCCTTTCATGATAACTGCGTTCCTGTGATTTTGAGTGGAAAATAAAAACAGTTCCCGCAAAAATGACGTCGTAGGACAATTAATCAAGACGTCACATATATTATGACGTTACATTTTACCCACTCAAAGGCACATGAGCGCATGTGCAAAATTCAGGTCCGCAGTTATCGTGAAAGGGTCTATAGGCGTGCAAAGTATGACGACGGCGACGTTGGCGTCGATGGAGACGGTTACGAGATATTTTGAAAAGTCGTCTATATAGGAACATCATATTTGTTCTAATAGAAGCACTTACCAGTACTGCCTGGCGAACATAAAATCATATGACCTTAACCCCAATTGCAGGACATATGATATGAACATTGGTCTTCGAAAGAACATGTCAGTTTTGCATATCATTTGTCCTTGACCTCACTTTTATGGTGTAGTGGCCACGTAAAGTTTCAAGACGGTTTCTCAATAACTATTTGTAGGTCGATAATATTTATTATATTAACAAAAGAAACGATACACAGGAAATTTTCTAAATATTGTTTATATTTCTCAGTTGAAAGATCAGAATCAGAATATGTTTCATTGTCAATCAAGACGCCCAAAAAGAGCTGAACAAGTATAAATAAATTTGATGCAATCATTATTAATAATAATAACAATGATTAGTATTTTTAAAAAACATACAAAAATGACAGATATTTTCGACAAATGTGTGGAAGTCAAGTGATCTAAGATTACTGTGGCCACCAATACATATAAAGAAAATTATCAACTGAAAGTATATACTGTAGGTTAAGCTTCAATTAATTAGTCAATAAAACAGCCATTTCTTTGCTCATTAAATGCAAAATAGAGGAGACACTTTCAATTACGACTGGATCTTCACATGACATTTACCATATAAATTGAGATTTTTTATCTAAAGTATTGAAATTTGGATAAAGAGTGCTAATTTTTTTGGATTACATCATTTCTAAAAGTTTAAAATTGGACATTGCTAAAGGAAATGAATTCATCTCCAATTTCAGAATTTTTACATAAAGTAAAGGTTCCATCCTCTATCCAGAGTCTTCGGTATCTTCCCTGTTCTATTTCCAAAGTATGTGCAATAATTTCCTTTAGTAAACAATTTTCTTTTGTCCTCGACTAATAACGATTTAATAGTTTTCAAATTTAATATTAGTTTTTATTATATTTTGTCTATGATAAATAGTTTTCTGCCAGAAATTAAAATCATGTTTTTGATAAAATATTTGTATAATTTCTTTTGTTGAGTAGTATATAGTTTTGTTTCAGACTGCATATGACTTTTGTCCTTGGCCTCAATTCCACTATAAGTTTCTCTGATTAGGTCCATTTTTCAACAATTATAAGTGGTAGGCCAATAATATATGATATGAGGAATAGTCTTGAATAGTACATGACCAGTCTGGCATATCACTTTTCACTTACGCCCCAATTTCCCTGTCTATTAGACACGTTAAGTTTCGCTTTCTATGTCTTTTTATATTAACTATAAGTGGTGGGTCAATAATATATGATATCACATAGATATTGGTCTTGGATAGGACATGTCCGTCTGGCATATCACTTTTGTCCTTGACCTTAATTTTCCGGTATAGTGGCCACGTACAGTTTTTCTGATTAAGTCCTTTTCTCGATACCTTTAAGTGGTTGGTCAATGATATTTAATATATAGGTTGGTACTGTGTAGTACATGTCAGTCTGGCAAATGACTTTTGTCCTTGTCCTCAATTTCACGGTTTTGTAACCACGATAAGTTTCTCTTGTTAGATCCGTTTCTCTTAAACTATAAGTGATTGGCCAATAATATATATTAGTCTTGGATAGTACATATCACTTTTATCTTTAACCAAGGTTCCCAGATCTAGTGGTCTCTTCTACTTTCCCTGATTCAGTCAGTTTTTCAATAACTATAAGATGGATGTTATGATTTTGATGACTACCCCTCATTTTTAGTTCTATTACACAGCTTTCAAAGGCAAACTTTCATATAGTTTGCTGTTCATGCGCAGTTCTGTTTTGCAACATTGCAAGTTATCATTACATATTGAACAAAACGTATAGCTAACTGTAACGTCGTATAAACAGTAAGCTCTTAGAGTATGGCAACATTACAATAAAACAAAAATACTCTTGTATACAGAAGTAACCGTGTAATTATTTAAGCATAGGAAAAAGAAACAAACAGACAATCAAATCCCAAATGATTTTATTAGTGTGGAATGGAAGCCTGGATTTTGTTCATGGATGTTGTTACTATTCATAGCGTTTTTTCTATTATAGCTACATTCAGTGAGCTGTCTGTGTATTTGTGCAACCTAAAATAGCCATGTAAATAGCCAGAAGATAAAAACCCTTAAACATGCACATCTTTAGTATATGCACAAACGATCTATAAAATAGAAACTTCATGACATAAAACTGTAGGACAAATATGACTTATTCATAAATAACAAAGTTCTACCTTCTAAAAACGACGAAGTCCAACAATAAAAATTTTCAGAAAATACATTAAATTCAAAGTCTTTATCAGATTCACATCCTGAATATATATACAAAATATTCCCTCTCTGGCAATTACAAAAATGACTAAGTTCAAAGATGTATATTTTCAGAAAAACAAACCAAGATAAAGTTCCTTCCTACATGCACATATATTAAGGTTACAATTGGGTTCCCTTTCCCGAATTACCGCCAATATTTTTTCGACTTTCCCATTTCACGGACGGGGAAATATTTTACAAAGACTTTTAAACAACAACCCATATACCGGTTCACGTGGATTTTTTCAGCGTTTTTCGCTTCACACCAGACACCCTTTCCCGCTTTCACGGTCACTTTTTTTAGACGGCCCCGTTTCCAGTTTCATGAAAAATCTCAATCCCGCTTCCTGCTTAAACCCTATCGAGACCCACCTTTATGCACAAATTATTTGCAAAATCAGAACTCTCTATTATAAAATCTGTAGGAGTACTAACAATGAACCCCTGCTAACGGACGGAAATGCTTCCCCAATATGTCTTTTAGCCATTACCATCGAGTCTGAGTTTGGTCAACCTATCACTATCGACCATAGTGATAAATCCATTGCATATCGACTGTTTCAATAACAATTTCTTCACAAGGTTTAATTCACCACTATCGACTCTGTTGTTTCTACAATGGAAAAAACCAATCACTAACGACTCTGCTGTTTCTCCACGGCCATAATCCGTCACTAACGACTCAGTTGTTTCTACACGGGGATAAACCCATCACTAACGACTCTGTTGTTTCTCTACAGGGGTAAACCTATCAGTATCGACTATGCTGTTTCTCAACAGGAATAAACCAACCACTATCGACTCTGATGTTTCTCAACAGGGATATATTAACCACTATCTACTCTGTTGTTTTTCAACAGGGATAAACCGATAAGTATCGACTCTGTTGTTTTTCAACAGGGATAAATCAACCACTATCTACTCTGTTGTTTCTCAACAGGGATAAACCGATAAGTATCGACTCTGTTGTTTCTCAACAAGGATAAACCAATTACTATCTACTATGTTGTTTCTCAACAGTTATAAACTAATAAGTATCGACTCTGTTGTTTCTCAATCAGGGCCAGTAAACCAATCACTGTCGAATCTGTAGTTTTTTTTCAAAGGGATGACCAAATCACTATCGACATTGTTGTTTCTCCACGGCTATAAACAATTCACTATCGACTTTATTGTTTCTCCACATTGATAAAACAATCACTAGCGATTCTGTTGTTTCTCCACAGGGATAAACTAATTTCTTTCGGCTCTGGGCACACCAATCACTATCGACTTTATTGTTTCTCCACAGGGAAATACTAATCATTATCGACTATGTTGTTTCTCACCAGGGATTGACTAATAACTAACGACTCTGTTGTTTCCCCTCAGGCATAAACCAATCATTATCGACTTTGTTGTTTCTAAACAGGGATAAACCAATCACTATCGACTTTGTTGTTTCTGAATAGTGATAAACCAATGACTATCGACTCTGTTGTTTCTCAACAGAGATAAACCAATCACTATCGACTCTTGTTTCTCAAAAGGGATTAACCAATAACAATCGACTATGCTGTTTCTCAACAGGGATAAACCAATCACCATCGACTCTGTTATTTCTCAACAGGGATAAACCAATCACAATCGACTATGAAGTTTTTCTGCAGGGGTAAACCAATCACTATCGACTATATAGTTTCACTACAGTAGTAAACTTATCAGTATGGACTATGTAGTTTCTCTACAGGGGTAAACCTATCAGTGTCGACTATGTAGTTTCTCTCTCGTTTCTCTACAGTAGTAAACTTATCAGTATCGACTATGTAGTTTCTCTACAGGGGTAAACCTATCAGAATCGACTATGTAGTTTCTCTGCAGGGGTAAACCTATCAGTATCGACTATGTAGTTTCTCTCTCTTTTCTCTACATGGGTAAACTTATCAGTATGGACTATGTTGTTTCTCTACAGGGGTAAACCTATCACTATCGACGTTTTTGTTTCTCTACAAGTATATAGCCATCACTATCGACTCTTTAATAGCACAGGGAAATGTGCACTCGTTGTGTCTGTTTTATTGGCCTCAGTTGTAAAGTAATACTAGTTTTCATGGTTATATTAACGGGTATTTCATTAAATGGGGGTATATTCAAATATTGTATTAAAATACCTGTAAATATAGTCCAATTTACTATTTGTATTATAAAATGAATCGTGAACATGTGGTAAACATTTTATAAATTATAAATAATTCTTCCTTATTTCGATTTCCTTGTTTAAAATCACAGGATATGATAAGTATCATCTGAAGTAATACACATCTCCCGAGTCATGTTCACATCAGAAAAAAATCATTTCCGTTGTGTTGATAAAGATGTGGAATAGTTCAAGCTAAGCATTAATATAAACAAGAGGCTCTCAAGAGCCTGTATCGCTCACCTGGACCATGGCCAATGCATAACTTCAAATAAACCTATACGTTAAAGGGTCTCATTTTCAAACTATGTAACTAAACATTTATGTTACTAGTATATGATCTAACTTTGATTAACTATTTTCCCTATTGCATGCCATCTTGGATAAGGGATGGATCTGCAGGACACAATTTTTAAAGAAAATTAAGTGTTGTGCCAAAGTTTATTTCCAACTGGAAAATTGGTTTTAAAGAAGAAGATCTTTGAATGTACTTCTATATTAAACTATGTTTCCCATTGGTAGCCAATTTGCATAAGGTGCAGACTTGAAGGACATCTGTTTTGAAGGGGACTATCTAAGATAGATTGTGACTAAGTTTTATTCGTTGTTTCAGATAAAAAATTCTTTGTATGCACTTTCTATACAGTCGAGTAATAAATTAAGTTCCCCGCAGATGGCCATGTTGGATGACATATAGGCACCAAAGTCACAATACTTAGTCAGCCTCATGAATGCCAAGTTCTGTTTAAATCCATTCAGTGATTCTCAAGGTTAATTACATCAACTGCTCACTAAAAGCTTGATTTATTAAAAACATTATCCAGTCTATAAAGCTGAGAAACTAATTCAACATTCATGTCACCTAAGTTTGCAAAGATTAAACATTGTTGTCCCTGTGAGACACAATACATTTATATAGGAAAATCATTGTGACATGAAATAAGGTAAAGATTAAGAAAGTATTTTTGCAAAAAATTGTAGAAATTTGCACAAAAACACTGTTTTTGCTCTTAATTATGGAAAAAATATTTTTTAATGAAGTCATAGCAGGGAATTTCTCTAAAGCTTAAAAGAGAAAAGTTAACCAAAGAAGATTTGAACTAACCGAACACATTTTTTAAACTACATACCCTGGTGATGACCCAGGCCGAGTTTGAGCCAAAAAGTGAGGCATTCTCCCCTTTGATGATATTAGTGTAACTGTTATTTCTTCAAAATATTTTAATGTTGTGTGCATTAGCTAGAGACAAATTGTAGAAATGTTAGTAACACATTTACACTAAGTCAATGTGTCTTTCCCTTTTTTAAATAAAAAAAAATTGAGCGGTAACATGACTGTTAACACCCATTGCAGTATTTTTCAATCTTCACCACCAAAAAAACATATACCATCTCTATCTTATTTACAACTTTTGAGTTCGATTTGGCGATTTGTGATAGAGAAGTTACTTGAAACAGATATAAAACGATAATTATGAATTTGAACGTGGTTCTCTGTATAATGGAATTTTCTGGCAAAGAAACGGCTTTCTGTTTCTTGAGAACTGGCACATAGTTTGCCGGCACAGAAGGGGCTTTGTGAGAACTGGTTTGAAATTTAAAGCTGTTAAACCATTCAAACCATGTCCTGTTAAGTAAAGGAGTACGAAAAAAATGACAATAATAAAATAAAGATAGGTAAATTAATAAATTACAGGAGAAAGAAGATATAAATGGATGTGTTTCAGAAAAATAGTGGTACCACTTTTTGCGACTCTTTGTCTCAATTCTGACTGAAATGAAAGAGGAGGTTCAAAACTCTTGACCCCCCTCTGGATCCACCAATGTTTTGCAAACGCAAATGAAAAGAAACTATGTATTTAATTGTATAGAATGTTCATTATGAAAATAGTTACATCTTTTTCACATTTCAGGTAAAAAGAAACAATCAACAGATGAAAAGTGGCAAAGTATGTTTTAATTTTTAATTTACATTTTTGTTTTGCCTGTTTGGAGTATAAACTGACCAACAGACCCCACTAACTGTCACTTTTATTAATGGGGATTTATGAATAAAAACACTTATTTCACCTGAAAATGCTTGAATTATAAAGTAATTGTTTTATAGGGAAAGGTATAAAACCAATCAAAGCTTACCATCCATACTGTCTCTCTAGTCACTACTTATCATGACGTGACACAGTTGGTTCCACTACTGGATTTTTTTTTTTTTTTTTTGTACATCATATGTATTATACATTTTGGCGCATTTGTTTTGCCATATTGATGGGTAACGATTTTGACCGACCATGTTGGTTTGCTTCAATAGATATTTTACTACTCTCTTAGTTGCACTAAAAACACAGATCTGACATGTTACTAGACCTTTCACAATTGATTGGCAAATCTCTTTGAAATAGTACTCACCAGAAAGAACCCCGTTAAGACTTGGCACATCTCTTTTAAAAAGGACTCGCCAGAAAGTACCCTATCATTTTAAGATTTTGCAATCTCTGGCTTGTTTGGCACACAACACCACAACTGCAACCCTTTTTCGAACAGGAAGTTTTTTTATTATGTACACTTAGAGTACAAAGATAGGTACCAAGCCACTGCAATCTACTTTAATACACAGAATCATAACTGATCCTGATCCTGATCAAAGGTCAAATTTGACACCACTGGTCTCTGTTGTAATGAATAGTCACTCTATGTGTGTTATCTCATTAAATCCTCCGGTACTACACTAGTTGGTTGCGTCATGATCAGGATCATAGATCGGCGGGACGCGCTAAAACCTGGTAGCGCCCCGTCTCCACAATGTAATCTCCAAGAATGTTGTTGATCGATTTCAAGTCATTAAACTGTTTGTCAATGGCTAGTAAATCCTCTACAGTTGAGATTTGGAATCCAAGTTCTTGTCTTAAGTTGTGGAACATTTTCTCTCTTTGATTCTTGTATAGTGGACAGTCCAAAAGAAAATGGTCTGTTGTCTCCATCTGTCCACATTGACAGCAAGGTGTTTCAGTCTGTCCTAAATTGTGTCTGTATGATCTGAGATGGGAATATCCTATTCTCAACCCAGATGTTATTTTAGGGTATGTCGATGCAACCAGTGGTCCCGATCTTGGGGGTAATGTTGTATAGATGTCTGCCACTGGTGCCCAAATCCCATCTTTTTTTCCATTTCAATTTTGTATTCTTTCGTGCTGCTAGTTTGACATCATTTATGGTGATAATGTTGTAGCTGGTGTTTAGCAATGTGGTTTCTGTTGCTGCTTCTTTTGCAAGTTTACCTGCCTGATCGTTCCCGGCAATGTCTGCATGGCCAGGAGTCCACATGATTATTGTTTCTAGGCCATTTCTTACAAGGCTTCCAATATGTTCTTTTATGTCTGTTATTAGATCCATATAGTTGGAAGAACTCCATCCAAGAGTCAGGATACCCACTGCCGACTGACTATCTGAAAGGATTTTTAGTTTAGTGCCGAGTTAGCTATGTCTGTAATACAGTGTTCCAGGACCATAAGGATAGCCACCAGTTCAGCAAGTAGTATTGATCCTCTAAGTGCCACGGGTCGCTTCAGGAATACTGGTCTTTGGTTGTCCTGGTAGATCACAGCGCCTGCTCCACATGGCCCTGGGTTTCCTTGACAAGATCCGTCTGTAAATATTGTAATGGAGTTGTCTATTGATTCCCCGACAATCTGGCTAATTATTTCTTTGCTCAATACCACTTGTTCTTGTGTTCTGGTTTTTGAGCTCCCCAATCGGCTCCAATATTGGGGTGTCTGTTTCATCATCAGTTGGCAACCTGCTTGGTATGTGTATTCTGGCTCCATGAGTTTGATGTCGACATTTGTATTTTTATACATGTCGATAGCCTGATTCATTGCTTTTCCGAATGGCGATGTTAATGTTTCATACTCTTTTTCTCCTCCAACATACCTTTGTAGATGTTGTTTTACAGGTTCCTGGATCGACTTTGCTTGTATTTTCGCAATTTCCCGTATGGCTTTTTCTTCTATACGGAGGTCAATTGGTATTATGTTGGCCTCTACTTCAAGGGCTTCCCTGCCTGCTGTTGCTGGTAATCCAAGGCATAAGGCTAGTCCTTTTCTTTGTATTGATTCAAGGCTTTTTAGTTTGTTACTTGATACAATCTGCCAGACTGGACTTGCATATTCTATGACTGACCTTACCAAACTGTTGTATATCTGTAATAGCTTTACTCTAGACATTTTGGCTATTCCTTTTATATTTCTGATGGTATGGAGAGCAGTATTGGCTTTTTTTTCAACATGGTCGATGTGATTGGCAAATGACATGTTCTCATCAAGAAGGACTCCAAGGATCTTTGTTGAGCCTTTGTTTGCTGGCAAATATCCAAGTCATCGCAATTAATCAAAATAGATCGTGGAATTTAGACCAGAGAGAGAAGTACTGGATTGATGGTTTAATACCCACTCTTAACACCAGGGTTATAGATCAATAATTGTACATACTCCCTGCGTCAAAAATAGCGAAATCTCCTACCTCCTACCCATTTCTCATCTTCGTTGCCCTGGTTGTCACTTTCACCTGTGTTTCTTTCTTCTTTTTCTCATGATCATTTTTTAATTGATTAACTTGTTCTCGTCCTAAAACTGTTCACTGGACTCTAAACTTAAATTAATCAATCATAGCTTCAAGTTATAATTTTGTCAGACTAATTGTCTGCAAGTTCGATGAACAGATACTGACAAAATTCTTTTTCCCTCCTCATGCTACATCTGTAGCTCTCGATTCTTTGTATTATTTTTGTATTTTAGAACGTATGTGGTAAATCTGTATCATTTATAAGGAAGTGTATTTTTTTATTCTATCTATTTACAGCTATTTTTACAAGTCATTTAAGCAAGGTAGCATTTTAATTATATGAAATATTACTTTCTATTTCCCTACATTGAAAACAGAAAGTGTGAATGATGGCGATAGCATATAAAGATTGAAAGTGAAATTGAAACCCATCATTGTAAATAATTATAATTTTTGTGGACGTCTAACCGTGACCACGTCATCACTTCCTACTGAAATCATCTTAACATGTCTAGGTTGATTATAAGAACAGAATATTTGAGCTTTCTTCCACGAGTACGATAGTGACCAAAACCTTTGAAATAAAAATTCTGCATGGTACTGGAGTACCATTTTACAAGCTAAGTAGTACTGTGTTGGCTTGCAGTCCGATATATATTCTCCAAAATGTCATCAGATTACCAACTACATTTGAGAACAGTAAGAATTGACGGCAAAATTTTTTATAACCTCAATATTTTTAAGGGTTTTTTTTTGGACAGATTTCAAGAAAATATCACAGGCAGCAGCCTTAAATTTGATCACTTTGTTATTTCTCATGTCTCAATGAATTATAAAATTGAATGTCAATTTTTGAATATAACTTCAACTATTCAGAGATTCTTTGAATGTTAAGTGCCCTCGAAGCTTATAGATTAAAATGATGCAAAAATACAAACTTTCTAAGGAGTATCTAGTGTGGTCGATATGCTTTACCTTGTGAGTATTGGTACTTTAGATTTTTTTTGTCGAAAATATCTCTAAAGCACTCTGAAGTTTGTTAAATAAAGTCCGACTGTTGTATCATTTGTGGAAAATGATCGACACTAAAATCCTGCTTTTATGGAGTACTTCCTTTCATCATGTGCTTATTTTTAATTATAACTCTATATATACTATTGAACTCTCAGTAAGAAAGCATGCTGTATATAAAATTTACTTGAAAGTTTACTCTATTGAACATTATTCAATAATCATTAAAAGCAACACAAATACTGGATTAAAACTATTTAGAATGGGTTAAGAATACAAAAAATACCGAAGTTGCATAAAAACAGTAAATTTCGTTATGTGTTAAAAAAATAATATTTATATTTCTGCAGCATTCTTTATGATGAAGTATTTACCATTTTTCTTTATATGACAAGGTCTTTTATCTATATAATGAAATATAAGATAAGAGATAACAGTGAACATCAATAATGGCCAAAAATTACAATCACAATCCACAAGGGTACTGGGCTAGAAAAAAACACATTTGAAAATGTAAATAACGATAAGATAGCCGGACTTGATGCCGGCACTAGCAATAGCTAGCAGTATACAAGGTTAAACCGGTTGTATGGGTATCCAAACCTCCCCTTTCTCCATCCAAATTCCCTGTAGAATGATAAAAATACGAATAAACCCAAATGCAAGTAGACTATTAACCCAAGACTACTATCTAAAATAAAAAAAGAATAGAACAACATGCAATTTAGAAAGATTGGGTTACTGAGCGTATTCTTCTTGTAAAACAATGTCGCACTATGGAAGAGAAAAACAAATTGAAAACTTCCTGAAGGGTTTGGTAAAGGGTGAGGAATCATTATGTATTTTAGTAGACATTGACAATATCATTGAGATGCCAGTATAGGTGAAAAACTTTCAGGTCATTGAATCCCAAAGAGTCGTGTAGAGTGCACTGTAAAGTAAAGAATGTAAGTTACGTACCAGTTTCTCTGGATTTTTTCGCATGTTTAACAACATTTCAGTAAAATGCCCATAGTAATACGCTGTTTGTGAGTCACGCCATATTTAGATATATAAAAATTCTTAGAAATATTTAATAAATTATGTAATCTGTAACTTTGGCTGTGATAGAAAGGTTACGTTGAATCAACATTTTTATCTAATTGGAAAAGTTCTTGTTGATTTATTATATTTAACCCCCATAATATGTCGGTAATAAGATACCGAAGTTACTGTAAATTTAATTTCTGCACAATGTCATTTCGAAAACTTATGTCTCATCAATACAGATAACTAAGTACCGAAGTTACTGTAAATTTAATTTCTGCACATGTCATTTCGAAAACTTATGTCTCATCAATACAGAATTACAGAAATTTACTATTTTTATCAACTTCTAACCCCTTGAAATTACCTGACTTCATTTCATGAATGGCTCTCGGAGGATGTTCCTGCATAAACCTGTTTTGTTTTCTTTTTACATTTTCACCAAGGGCGAAGAAAATGACTGAATACCGAAGTTACTGTGAATTTAAATTATGCATATGCGCATTTCGACAACTAATGTCTCTTCAGTGCAGATAAAATCTAAACGTTTGGAAGACCATAAATTCAAAGGTGTTTAAAACTGACAGAGAACAAATGACCAATGTGATCTGAATGAAAAGCCAAAATCAGCTAAGGACAGAGCTTTGTGTGAGTGAGATACTCCTTAGTTTTCAACAAAATGTATAAAATTCAGATATTATAAGGTTCCAAATAGAATCGGCTTTTGGGTCAGCACCAAAGTACTGACTAAGTAGGCTGGTTGATACCCTCGGGGACTAACAGTTCGCCAGCAGTGGCATCGACCCAGTGATAAAAAATGACTACCGAAGTTAAATCAAGTTACTTTGAATTTAAATTCTGCATATGCGCATTTCAACAACTAAATGATGTCACCTTGTTGTACCAAAATAACACAAATGCCCATACAAACAACGCTACATCTCTGGATCTGCAAAGTTTCTGCAAACAAATTTCTTAGCTTTAAACGCCATTTTGACAGTTTTTGCCAATTATGGAAGGCCTCACAATGACTTCAAGATGGAAAACAACTATAAAAGCCTTTCGAAAATTAGCAATGAATTCCGCTCAAACCGGTACTAGGGGCCGTCTTGAACTTACTACTAGGTATGAGCGAAGCTCGTTGTTGAAGGCCTCATGGCGACTTCAAGATGATGAAGAACAACAATAAAAGTGTTGTTCCATTGCTTCGTTTTACCGTGTATATGTAGAGACATTGTCTCATGTACATTTACTCCATTTCCCTTCATTGCTTACGATATTTCTGTTGGGATTTTGTCCAATGTACACGTTGATATATCATACCTTTACTTTGTGTATACTCAGGGGTGTTCTGTATTGAACCCTTACAGTAACAGTTATTATAATTGTAAGAAGTAAGAAATAAAGCCACAATGGAATGTCCGATAATGAAAATGAAATGTACAAAATCATCATATTCCAAAAGCAAAATGTCATAACGTTTTTATAATTTGTCACAACTGGAGATGATTGAAATAAGCTTTACTTGTTCACCAGCCCAGAAAGCAGTCAGGAATTATGATGAGATAGATTTACCAGAAGACAGAGAAGAACCAGCCACAGTTGATTACACAGGTAATGATTCTAAAAAAAAAATAAATAAATAGAAAATAAAAACAAAAACAAAAAACGAATTTACTGGGAATTTAGTTTCTGCAGATGGCCATTTCGACAACTTATGTCTCTTCAGTGTAAATAAAATAATTATATTTGAAAATCAAGATGTCGACAGATGTACAAAAGTTAATAGAGAACAAATAACCCAAAAGGATCTAAATCTAAATACACTATTCTTTCAATAACAAGATAGAAAAGTTAATGTCAACTTGAATTTATGTAGATGCCCATTACGACAACCCATGTCTCTTCAGTGCATATCAAGTCAAAGCACTTGGAAGACCACAAACCGAAAGATGTAAAGCAAAAAACAATATGATTTTATTGGAAATTTTCTAAATTTTGATGTTATAAGTTTCCAAGTAAAATCGGTTTTCTGGCCAGCGCCGATAATGGCTACTGAGAATACCCTCAGGGAATTACAGTCCACCATCAGAAGCATCGACCCAGTGGTAATAAATAACCATACACAGACGATTCTACAGATGGTCCTGTAGTAGGTTCTACAGATGGTCTTGTAGTAGATTCTACAGATGGTCCTGTAGTAGATTCTACAGATGATACTGTAGTAGATTCTACAGATGGTCCTGTAGTAGATTCTACACATGGTCCTGTAGTAGATTCTACAGATGGTCCTGTAGTAGGTTCTACAGATGGTCCTGTAGTAGATTCTACAGATGGTCCTGTAGTAGATTCTACAAATGGTTCTGTAGTAGGTTCTACAGATGGTCCTGTAGTAGATTCTACGGATGGTCCTGTAGTAGATTCTACAGATGGTCCTGTAGTAGATTCTACAGATGGTCCTGTAGTAGGTTCTACAGATGGTCCTGTAGTAGATTCTACAGATGATCCTGTAGTAGATTCTACAGATGGTCTTGTAGTAGATGCTACAGATGATCCTGTAGTAGATTCTACAGATGGTCCTGTAGTAGATTCTACAGATAGTCCTGTAGTAGATTCTACAGATGGTCCTGTAGTAGCTACTACAGATGGTTCTGTAGTAGGTTCTACAGATGGTCCTGTAGTAGGTTCTACAGATGGTCCTGTAGTAG
>MJUU01030358.1:306676-326168 GCA_002080025.1 Modiolus philippinarum
TACAGATGGTCCTGTAGTAGATTCTACAGATGGTCCTGTAGTAGATTCTACAGATAGATTCTACAGATGGTCCTGTAGTAGGTTCTACAGATGGTTCTGTAGTAGGTTCTACAGATGGTCCTGTAGTAGGTTCTACAGATGGTCCTGTAGTAGATTCTACAGATGGTCCTGTAGTAGGTTCTACAGATGGCCCTGTAATAGGTTCTACAGATGGTCCTGTAGTAGAATCTACGGATGGTCCTGTAGTAGATTCTACAGATGGTCCTGTAGTACATTCTACAGATGGTCCTGTAGTAGATTCTACGGATGATCCTGTAGTAGATTCTACAGATGGTCCTGTAGTAGGTTCTACAGATGGTCCTGTACTAGATTCTACAGATGGTCCTGTATTAGATTCTACAGATGATCCTGTAGTAGATTCTACAGATAGTCCTGTAGTAGATTCTACAGATAGATTCTACAGATGGTCCTGTAGTAGATTCTACAGATGGTCCTGTAGTAGGTTCTACAGATGGTCCTGTAGTAGATTTTACAGATGGTCCTGTAGTAGATTCTACAGATGGTCCTGTAGTAGATTCTACAGATGGTCCTGTAGTAGATTCTACAGAAGGTCCTGTAGACACTTTATGTCTATTTGGTACAGATTTCAATAGACCATAAACCGAAATATTTGTAAAACCTAACAGGAAACAAATTACAAATAGGGTGTAAATAAAATGCCAGGTTCAGATAGGGATAGAGTATGTGCGGGGGAGATGCGTTTTTTATTTAAACAAATTTTCACAAAATATTGATATTGCAAGTTTTTGTTTCCTTGACAGCACATTAGTACTGAATACCAGGTTGCTGAATATCCTTTGGGATTTACAGTCCACCAGCAGTAGCATCAAGCTAGTAGTAATGATAAAAGTATCGAAATTTATACAAATTTATTTTCTGCGACGGCCTTTTCGACAAATTATGACTCCTCAGTACAGATCGAATGAAAACGTTTGGCAGACCATCAACCGAAATATCTACAAAAGCTGATAGAAAAAAAACATATAGGGTCAAAATGAAAAGCCAATTCAGCTAACAGCTAAGGACAGAGCCATGTATTACAGAGATACCCTTCATTTTAAACCAAAATTTCCTAAACTTCGATATTACTTTTATTCAAATAAAATCGGTTTCATAGCTTGGACCGAACTGCTAACAAAACTAACTGCTTGGTTGGTTAATATTCTGGGAACTAACAGTTTCCAGTAAAGGCATTAGACCTGTGGTAAGAAATGCAAATTGTCTGGGTGACTTTGAAATACAGTTAGCAATTTCGACAGCTTATGTTTCTTCGGTGCAGATTGAAAGTTGATATTTGGAAGAACATACACCGAAATATGTTTAGAAGCTGCTAGAGATCAAATAGGGTCTGAGTGAAAAGCAAAGTTCAGCTGAATGACTGGCATTAAACATGCGAGATGAAATTGGTTATATTTGTAATGTTAGCTACCCATATGGTCATAACTGATTGTGTGCAGCAAAGAAAAAAATAGAGATAGAGATTTGATATTTGGTATTTTGAAATACAAAAACATCGTAGAACTAAATAAAAAATCTAGAAAACATTTCATCGACTTTTTGGAAAAAGAAAGTACCTTGATTGCAATGACGTAGTTGTTACTAATGGCCACTTCTGTAATTTGTGCCCCGAACCAAATAGGTTGTTAAAAACTGTTACAGAAAAAAAACATAACTAACTGACTTGAATGTTACTCCATCATCAAAGCAGCATTGATTATATAAAACAAGTAATAACTGTCAACATTGTTACTTTACATAAACTAATCATTTTTACTTTATTTCAGTTGAAAAGAAACCCAGGACTTACGAGGAAGTTATACTACCGGAAGATAAGAGGTTGTCACAGGTCCTTATTAGCATGCTTAGCTTTTTATATATTTCCTTAAAGCACGTCAATGTATTTTGTGTATTATTTAATGTCTTGGCTAAATCAGCATCGCTCTCCATGTTCATTCCTTTGTTATAGGGGGATATTTAAGAAATGATTCATGAAAAGGTCGATATACTGTCTGTTTTATACCAAAGATAATCAGTTTTCCCCATGTTTAAACCCATATGACACTGAGGCTTTAAAATATAGGAATACAGTGAACACCTTTGGTAAAATATAGAAATAGTTATATTTTATATACATCGGACGAATAACACAGCGTTTCGATAAAGATTGCATGTTGCTCTCCTCCCTCTCAGCATTTTGCTCAGAAAAGCCTTGTGTAACTTTTGCTTTTCTAGCTGTCTGCTGATTTTCACGAACGTACTGATTTTAAAGGTTTGATTGTTTTTTTATCGGTTTTCCACTTTGGTCTTCCAAACGTTTAGCTTTATCTTGAATCAAGATACTTAAATGGTCGAAATTATCACCTTCAAAACTAAAATAAAATATAATTTTAGAATTTTATTGTTTTTATGTAGTTAAATATTTTAAAATTAGCTATAGACACATTTCATTGGTCACAAATCTGTAAGAAATAGAATAGTGGAAAAATATAGTTAAATTGTTGTTTGTATGCTGTGATTGTCTTCTATGGGTATTTTGTCCGGCAACAGATGACAGCGATTGTAAGAACACTTTGCCAGTTTATTTTGTGTTGACGTCCTCGCATCCATGGATGACAAGGAACATTGATTCGTTGTTCGATAATTAGCAGTGATTCTACTCAAACCGGCGCTAGGGGCCGTCTAAAACTTACTATGGGGTATGATCACAGCTCATACACCAATGTTGAAGGTTTCATAATGACTTGAAGATGAAATACAGCAAAAAGGCGTTGTTTCACCATGTATTTGTTGAAACTTTGTCTCATTTGCATTTACAGTATATCCTTCAATTGTTAAATTGACACATTCTCCGTTTCCCTTCTTTTTTCTATTGACAAATTTAGCTGCAAAGAGTTAATAACGCAGAACACAACGTTTCAAAATAACAAAACTTGTTCAAAATGGTGATGTTCCAAAGCATTGCTTTAAAATGATATAATTCAAGTTTTTGTTTGTAGTTGTTCTTCTAGTTCTTGCATTGTGACCATCGAAAATATTCTTATTAAATAGCGCAATGTTTGAATAGTTTCCTACAAATTTAAAAAGTGCAGTTGCTCTGCTTTTGTCAGTACCCATTTATGTCTCTAAAAGCACGTATCTGGAGTTTGCAAACTGCAAAACTTTGTCATGCAATTTATGACGGTATTGTGTAAAAATCTGTTTAATTTTTAATTTCAGTGATTTGTAATTTAAGAGAATACATGTAGTTATAAATGTAAGATATTTTTCTTTACTAATTGAAATCAATTTATTATAGATCTTACTTTCTATATAAATTAATGCATGTTTTCTCTCATCCATATCTTGCAGGATAGTATTTTATCAGACATATATAAGTATTTGTTCCGTACTAAAACTTTCTGTTGGGTTGGATTTAATTTGCTGGTGTCCACTAAGAACTTATGATAAGCTATAGTTGCATTTGTTGAATGTAGATAGCTGAAATCAATCATTACTTATTACATATGTACTTTGAAGCATGTACTTTTTGTTTACTGTATTGAAGTTTAATGTATTTTCTGTATGCCATTAATGAAAGATCGCTCCAGTGCCACGGGCCGTCTTAAACTTACTTTGAGGTATGAGCTAAGCTAATTTTTGAGGACCTCATGGTGACTTCAAGATGGAGAACAACAATAAAAGGGTTGTTCCATTGCTTTGTTTTACCATGTTTTGTCCCATGTGAATTTACTCTTCATTGAATATTGTGTTAAATGTATTACCAATATATAAATACCAATGTAGCCGTGAAGTATAAATCAAAGCCTTGGCCAGAATTCGACAACAATGAAAGCGTTTCCTTTGCTATACTATGTATTTGTAGGGATTTTGGACCATGTATATTTACCCCGTATCCCTTTTTGTATGTTTTAAGAGAAAATATATAATTTGCTATTGTTGATTTGTACAGTTTCCGGCTTATGACCATTTGTTGATAGTTTAGACTTTGACATTTTATCATAAAAGATAAAAATAAAAAACAAATCTAACAAGCTGTTATTGATTTAATTCAATCCTATACATGTACAGTAAAGTGCCATATTTTCATGAACAAATTGAAGATTTCCTTATACATTCATATAAATTCACACCTCTTTTTAAATCTCGCTGTCTTCATTTCTCGTGTGATTTATCCAATTAAAGCAGGAGCAATTTTTATAATCATATCGTTATTTATGCAATAATTAAAAAAAAATACCATGATTTAATGACAAGCTTACTTTTGATGTCACCATTTACAAAGGATAGAGAGTAAACTGCAACGTCAAAAAATTAAGTTATTATTGTTTGAAATTGGGACAAACGCATAGGCAAATGGGGGAAATAACAAAATAACATAATGTTAGGACCGGAAATCTCAAGGACAATAAAGGTACAGAACCACCGGAAAAATTGTCAACAACAATGGTACAAGCACTACAAAAAAGAAATGGAAGGTTTAACCGGTTTATGCCGCGCTACGGTTTACGGTTTACGTCCCTTTCAATTACGGTAGTGTCCGTCAGCCACCCAGCAGCAATTGCAATTCACTTGATGTAATGTTCATCTCAGTACTGATAAAAGGCGATCTTTAATCACAGTTTGGACCGCTGCTTCGATTTTTTTCCCACAAGGGACTGATATCTGTCAAAGAAGTTTTTTCAATGATCGCTCGAGATGAAATTTTTTCAAGCACAGGTTGATAAAGAGGTCATGGAAATAGATCTGACTTATGAGAAAGTCCGAATAAATAGTGCAAACTATTGCGTAGCGAAACAGTTGTAAGCAGGAGAAGAAGGAATGCATCTGTCTATATCAGACAAACGCAAGTCGCCCCTTTTGTCGTAAATTTTAGAAACGAAAAGCAAAAAGCTGAAAGTTAATATTCACGAGGAAATTCTAAAGTCGAAAATAAAATAAAAGACACTTCAATTCATGGAGAGAACATGACATTGACAAAACAAAATAAATCAAAACAAACCAAAACAAAATGAAACCATTGAAGAAACTGCAAATATTTCTGTTTCTTAATATAGAAGATCTAAGAAAACTTATTTAGTGTGAGGAATAAAGATGATTTACATAAAATATAAAGTGGATCTTTTTTTCTTTCATAAACTTATGGCGCACTGCTTTATTAAACATGAGTGTTATAAAACGTTGAATTGAATATTAATGATATTTATTATTATTTATTACAGTTAGATAAGCCAGTTCTTAATTATGCTGAAGTTGAATTTACAAATCCTCCATCCAACAAATCAAAAATCCACAGAAAAAACAGTAAAACAGAATATGCTAGTGTATCTGTGAAAAATAAAACTGTTATTGTTAATTGAATATGTTTATATTGAATATTTATTGCCATCTCGTGTAAAATGTAAAATAACATTACCGTTTGTGTGGAATGATGCTCATCACAAAGAATTTAAAAATTTAAGTTCATTTTGATGTCATTTGATAAAGAAATGTTTTATATTGCCTCAGTTTAACAAAGGCAATATCTAAATATAGTTTTACTTGTATCAAATGATG
Source organism: Modiolus philippinarum (assembly GCA_002080025.1). Taxonomy (NCBI): domain Eukaryota; kingdom Metazoa; phylum Mollusca; class Bivalvia; order Mytilida; family Modiolidae; genus Modiolus; species Modiolus philippinarum. The sequence goes on from MJUU01030358.1 coordinate 312,290, forward strand.
AATGAAAATATTGAAGTATACAATATTGTAATTCAGTGTGAATTGTAGCAATCTATTTAGACTTCCAAATGTAATTGTACCACTCATGTCAGTTAAGCATTTATAGTTATATTTTGGCCCTGTCCTTGTTCACATCCACGATGTTTACATTATAGTTCAGCATTTATAGTAAAAAAATATACGTTATATAACCTGATAGAGTACACAAATTTCACGTGAATCTTTACCGCGAAATCCAAGCGAAAGATCACGTGAATATAGCACGAATTTACATTTTGACATAATTTAAGAACATAGAGGTACACTATTTTATTTTTAAATGATATATTTAATTCATATGAAAAAAATTGTCTTATTTCTGCATTAATTTGATTGACTTTTCATTGATAATTGAAGTTATGTAGAGAAGTATGCATGTGTAAAGAGTAATGTTAAATTGTTTATATATATATATAGTTGTTAAAATGACTATATTTTCATATTTAACGTAGCACATAAAAGACCTCTTCAAAATATTATAGAACAATGCAATAATAGCTTAGGGACCGAGCATTTAACTTGAAGGGGGGGGGGGGGGGGGGGNGGGGGGGGCTGTGTTTTTTTCTAAAAAAATATTTTGGATCTGATTTTATGTGAAAAAATATTTTGGCTGCCAAAATGATGAAAAAAAAATTTCTGAATGAGGCTTTCTGTCCAAAAAAATAATGTTAATTTTGAAAAAAAAATATTTTGTTGATACGCGTGCAGAAAATAAACAATTTGTTTCGCGCAAAGCGCGAAAATTTTTTTCTGTCCAGAAAAAAAACCATACCCCCCCTTTCAGGTTAAATGGTCGGTCCCTTAACTGGAAAGGAATAGAAGCGTAAAAATAGTCATTAAAGAACCATCCAAGAATCCTTCATATCATCATTTCAGTAAATTATGAAATTGCAAGAACAAGCAAAGTATCTTTTCTTTGAATATTTTGGGAAGGGGGGGGGGGTAGAACAAAAATTAATTGAACAATTGAACAGTATTTTTATAATAGAGACCACCATCTTATACTTTATAAATATAACTAATGTCAATTGAGAACGCTTGTTAGATTATCATATGTACCGTGAAAGTCAAGGCTTCGTAGTTTTTTTTTTTTTGTTTTTTTTTTTAGTTTTTTTTGTGTGTGTTAATTTATTTTTGTTGCATCTACATTATATTGAAGTAAATTATACAGTGCAGTGAAAAGACGAACGTAGTAAATCATTGCTTGCAATTGCCAACATGCAGCTTTTCAGATCGAACAATATTTAAGAATATTTAATATTATGATACAACCAGCAGAATATAGCATTTAATTCGAACATTTGGCAGCATATAGTTTTTGACTGCTAGATGTTTAAGTACTATGGATAACTTTTAAATGGTAGCTGACAGTTATTTTTCATATGAGTATCTACAGTATCTATACTTGTTTGAAATTTTATTGGCACCAAAATAGTTTACCCTTACACCTAGCCCTCAATACGCTTTATACCTTTTTAGAAACTTTGACATACTTTTGAAAAGTATGGCTTTCATGTTTCCTATGTGGACATTAAAATAGCTGACATTTTTTGTTTTAGCCATTCACCACATAGGGGAGGGTTTGGATCTAAGAAAACGATAAAACCCCACCACAATTTTTGCGCCTGTCCCAATGCCAATTTAGTTATATGTTGGTCATTGGCTTGTCCTTCTATTCTTATAAAATTCTAGTTCCTTGATATTCGGGTTATTAGATGTGGTTTGTTTCCATTGATTTGTTCACTTTTTTTAATTTTTGGGGCCATTTAGGGCTTGCTATGTGGTGTGAGGTTCCTCTTTTTTAAATACCATACGGTGACCCCCTAGATGCCTTGTTTTGTGTCGTGTAAACCTGGAGATGGAATGATGTTCCCTTGACATTTACCCCATTTCCTTTTTAATTTCATAACTATGACTTTAAACCAGTTGACGACCTAAGACCTATTGTAAAAAAAAAATCTCCACGTAGGAAATTTCGAATAATACGTGATTCGGCTTTTTTATTTCACATTTGTATACACTGAGGTACCATTTTCATTTTGGAAACATAATATTGACTTTTGTGACATTGACCTTGGCATGTGATTTATTTTTGAAAACACTAATTTTGTGTGTATCCTTTAATACGTAAGTAATAGGGCTTTGATATGTCACATCCTTTAATACGTAAGTAATAGGGCTTTGATATGTCACATCCTTTAATACGTAAGTAATAGGGCTTTGATATGTCACATTTCTATTGTTTCTGATACAACCTTTTTATTTGGTACCAAATATGCGTTTCCTTCGTCTGACCATATAAAATAATTTTGTAAACATATGTTTTTGATGGTGGGTGTTTCAAGTGTATATTGATAAGTCTTTCAGCTGATTCTAAGGCCATTTTTAATTATCAAGTACAAGATTTTATAAATACAAATACACTAAATTTTCTCGGGTACATAAGTTACCCTTTGATATTATGTTTAGTTAGAATGTAGAGTTTCTTCTTCGCTTACTATACTTCACAAGACACATCTTAATAAACGTTTTGAAAGTAGTGTCAATTCAGGGAAAGATAGGATGCAGTGGTGTATTTTAGCTCACCTGGCGAAATGGATTGGGGCTTTTATGAAACCCCGAGCATCGGCGTCCGTTTCTGGTTAGGAAGAATGACTGTATACTGATGCATTTTGGGATGACCATTGCAATGCTTGCTTCTGTGACATCTTTTTTTATGCATGAGCAGCACGAGAGACATGGTTAGGTAGAATGGTTAAAGTTCAATCCCACGCACGGACATATCCAACATCATCCATATTGGTATGTCTGATGAATTTTGGAATGACAACTGCATTGCGTGCTCCGGATGCTGTCTGTAACCTGCATTTTACAGTAGAGTTACTTGGTCGGCGACGTTTTCATGTAGAATGGTTCAAATCAATTCCCGCTTTTTGACATGTCCCACATCAACCATATTTGTATATATGATGTATTTTGGGATTTAAATTTGCAATGTATGTGTTTGATACTGTCTTTTACATACAAGCATGGGCCAGTTGTTAATGGTTAAACTACGTTTGTCTTTTGTCTTTTTTTGTTGTTTTTCTTGTACAGTACCCTAGTAGATTGTGGCATGTGATTGTATTTTCCGGCCATTGTAAGTGTTTACTGATATCTTTGCTATATTAATAAAAGTACATCCCTGCTTACACATCAACCATATTGGTATGAATGAGGCATATTTTGGGATGACAGTTTCATCAAATGCTTTGGTTGAAGTCTCCATTCCTATTACCTGTAATGTTGAACATGTGACAATGCAACGAGCTGAGCTTAGCTTTCTATGATTATTTTTCAAGAATACGTGGTAGTTCACCAAGACAGTATTTGTAATGAATCAGCTTTATCTAGTTTGTCCCTATATAAATCAACGCATGTATGGAGCGTGGTGTATTCTTTGATAGGTAATATTACATGGTTTTTTTTTCTTTTGATTTTTTTAAATATTTTTTTGCATGTATGAAATGATAGATGTATTCATTTGAAAATATACTGTATGTTTTAAATTAAAGTGTAAAACACTGGAACAGTTTTTTGTTATGAATTTAAAAAATGGCTGTGATATTGAGTTGTAGCAGTTGTGGGTATATAAATGGGAGCCGTGTTATAGACTGTTGTAATTGTGGGAAAATAAAAAGACACTGTGGTTTAAAGTTGTTGCAGTTGTGAGTGAATTAAGGGGGTGTGGTATGGATTGTGTTAATTGTGGGAGGTTATGTGGTTTAAAGTTGTGGCAGTTGTGGGTGAATTAAGGGGTGTGTGGTATGGATTGTGTTAATTGTGGGAGGCTATGTGGTTTAAAGTTGTGGCATTTGTGGGTGAATTAAGGGGTGTGTGGTATAGATTGTATTAATTGTGGGAGGTGTTATGGTTTAAACTTGCGGGTGAATTAAGGGGGCTGTGGTATGGATTGTGGTAATTGTTGGAGATGCTGTGGTTACAAGTTGTGGCAGCTGTGGATGTATAAGGGTGCTGTAGTATGGTGTTGTGAAGAGAAAAATAATCTGTAATATCTGAGCAAAACATTGGCGTTGAAGACAACAAAGGTACGGAACTAACAAGCACAAAATACTCCGTTTGTAATGAGGATTGGAGGGAGAGCATCCTGTGCTTCGCTGAATGGATTCGTCTGGATATTAAAGATAAATTTATCGTAGAAAATCTTAAACAATTGGTAGAGTAAAAAAGCATGCTAATTGCTGCATAAGGAGATTTAAGAAATTGCTGCAGACGAAAACATAAAGGATTATTGAGAAGTAACAGACGGACCTATATTATTGGATTACTAAAATTTAGAGGATTTCTACGTACGGATTTGCGGCGGAAATGCTGGGTTGATACAGACAAAGAGGTTAGTTATTTCTGGATTGCTATAGAGGGAGAGATTAGGAATTTCTTGATTACTACAGACTGAGAGGTTCGAGATTACTGGATGATAGAAACAGACAGGTTATGGGTTGCTGGATTTTTAACGACGGAGAGGTGTTGGGTTTCTGCATTATGGGTTGCTGGACTTCTAACGACGGAGAGGTATTGGGTTTCTTCAAACGGAAAATTGCTTAGTTGCTACTGAGTATTGACAGAGAGGTAATAGATCACTTAAATACTACAGACAGAGAGCCAAGGGATTACTGTAAACGAACTGAAATGTTTTAGCAATTATCTAAACTTAAAGAAATCAAAAGTATCTGAAGTCTTCGAATGAATGAGGATAACAACAAAATTATCAAACAAAATTATCAAAAGCTAAAAACCAAAGGGTAAAAAGACAAAGCAAGTTAAAAACCACCGGATAATTGTCAACCGTAATGGTCCTGAATTATTACAGGTATTCTTGACTTGGTACAGGTATTTCTGACTTGGTAAGGGATTCCTGGCTTGGTACAGGTATTCCTGACTTGGTACAGGTATTCCTGGCTTGGTACAGGTATTCCTGACTTGGTACAGGTATTCCTAAATTGGTACATGACTTTGTACAGGTATTCCTGACTTGGTACAGGTATTTCAATACAATGTAAAATTTCAAAAACAAATGATGGGTTTATTCGGTTTTATGGCGCAACAAACCACCCCTTTCATTGCGGTAGTATCCTGTAGCAACTCAATTACAATTCCCATTGAAAGTTCGTAGGTAGTGAAAAGAAATGTTTATCACAGTACTAAGTACTGAGTACTGAGGGAGGATAAGAGGGGTCCTATCCTGCACTCCCGTGAAATTAAATGGCGAATCCCGATTTCCCGGTAAAATAATGTGTCAATCCCGTTTTCCCGCTAAAAAAAACATGTAACTGGATGATTTATCTAAAGTATATGGGGAACGTCTGCAAAAGTAACAACATTTCTTCAATAAAGAGGAAACTAGAGGTTCAGACACTGAGCTAAATTACAATACAACCTCAGTTCAACATAAAACATCGTATATATTAACTGTAGTCGGTGTGGCTTGATCTACGATAACTACACTTCCAAGTCAGCTCGACTATATACAACTGTAGAATCTAGTCATTGTGGGGTTATCTACGCTAACCTACACTACCAATAAAATTCATCATTAAACCACCGCATATAAAAAGATTAAGCCATTGTGGTCTAGTGTACAATGAACTTCACTATCAACTCAGTTCAACATTAAACAACTGCATTTATCAAAACAAGTCAGTGTGACTTTATTTCAAACTCAACACTTTTCCTCCACAACCTATATCAACTACTGTAGTCATAACGCACTTCAAGGACAGCTCAGGATTATGCCACTGCATAATACATCATCTAAATTCAACACTGCAGTCATTAGCTAGGCTATGGAATAGCCTAGCTATATAGATAGTTCTTGGGGGAGGTGAGGAGTACGCTTGCGCAGAAGACCAATAGGAATTTCAGATTCTCGAAAATCAAAATGGCGTCCAGTTTCGTCCTGATAAAACGGGGCGGGGTTTAATTTTTCTGTTTCCTTGTGGAAGTTGAAAAGTATTATAAACATTTACTATAGGTGGTACTGGGAACAGGTTTGTAGAGGATGATAGGATTGGTATTGCAATATCGCTGAGCCAGATTTATAAATATAGATAAGAACAGTAATGTATAAATTTAAAACCAGAAGTTAATAAATAAAGACGAGGTATTGTGCAATAATCAATAATATACAAATAGACCCTTTCACGATAACTGCGGTCCTGAATTTTGCACATGCGCTCATATGCCTTTGAGTGGGTAAAATGCAACGTCATAGTATACGTGACGTCTTGATTAATTGTCCTACGACGTCATGTTTGCGGGAACTGTTTTTATTTTCCACTCAAAATCGCAGGACCGTAGTTATCGTGAAAGGGTCTATATAAAAGACTTTTCAATTGTGTTAAACAAAGCGCGATTGTAGTTTGTGGAGATACTTAGGCAATGGAGAACGAGCGATGGAAAGAGATAGAATTGTGTTTTTTGTGGAAGAATAAAGAGTTACCGGTGTTTATTTGTGTGCGCTGTAAAAGGTTTATGTTTCGAAGACAAGAACACGAGAAAGAATTTAATGCAAAAGATGAGAGGTTGAAAGAAATGTTAAAAGGAGAGAAGCATATCGTGTGTAAAACGTGTAACTCTTGTGTGTGTAAGGAGGCTATACCTCCTCAAGCAATGATAAATAATTTAGAAATGGATGAAGCTTCTTTTGAAGAATTAAATACGCTAGAACAACATTTAATTTCTCCAGTTTTACCATTTTACAAAATTGTGATTTTACCTAAGAGTGATCAGCGAGCTGTACATGGTCTAGTTGTGTATGTAGAATCCGAAATGACAAAAATAACGAAAATTATTGATTTTAGTATACAAATACATCATGAGCCACCACACCCTTGTCAATCAAACACGCAATTTTTCTATCCAAGGCTATTCCATAGCCTAGCGTATCGTTTTTATTTCATAAAAACCATTATCCGATTTATATCATCCACTTATGTTTATTAAGTCCCCTCGTGTTTGCTAGTTGTGGGATTATATACGCTAAACTACACTTCTAGCTAAAATACTCTTAAACAAAGGCATAATATTTCCTCGCTTAACTTCATATCCATAATAAGAACACAATTAGAGACCTGTTATGAGTATTTCTTTTGTTATTCAAGACACCTTAATTCTTGTAAATGCCTTGGACTATTCCATCTCTCTTTTGTCTTTCTTATTTGATAATTTACCTCATTTTTTTACTTTACCCCGAATTATTTACCTGGAATTAACTTTTACATTAATATTTATGCATATTCATTCATATGTCTTTTGCTTAACTTTGACCTTCTGTTATATTTCACTTAAATATTAGATGAAGTTTACGACAAGTTATGTAGGAAAAACTTCCCGGTCCAAGGATCGAACCAACGCTACCTTTCTGTATTATCAAGGTGATCAATCGACTTTGATAAAATCAGTAGGCTACAATTAGCACTTATTGAATAGATGTAAGAAAATATATTTAAAGTGACAACAGATCGATAACTCGGGTAATTTTCAAAATACAATCTAATCGGTATTTATATAATAAAAATAAACAAATATTTGTCACAAGATCTATATAAAAGACAACTTTTCCGCATGAAGAACAAAAAATACATTTATTAACTATTTGATTCATATAGCATTAATAAACTTAAAAATAATTCCGGGGAGATTGAATATATATTGATTTTACCACGGGTTGGCTCTTTATTCCGTGCATTTTACCCTGAGCGACAATGAGGGGTATAGACATAAAGAACCGTGGTAAAATCAGTATAGATACAAAGCTCCCAGGAATTATTTGAATTCTAAAAGGACAAATAAGGCATATTTTGTGAAGTGTTAAGTAAAGGCAACTGGACATACTACAAGAACTGAAAATATGTATATAGATTTGATAATATTTATGTGGACTTCAAAAGCTGATTAACAATACAAAAATAACAGTAGAAATATTTATAAACACCTTTATTTTCATTTCCAATGGCATGTTTACGTGTGATGAATATTGGAACAGCATTGAATATATCGCGATTGACACAAAGCATATGTATAAGAGACGTCATATTAGAATGATGAATATACATGAATAGAAGATTCTGTTTGATGGCGGGATGTCAGTATTCCTTTTTCACATAAAATTCTGTATATTAAATAATTTGCACGGTCTTTAAGTTAAAATTGCTGCGCGCTCAGGCATCTTGACCACCCCTTTTCTTACGAAGCACTTTAATTCAATTAATTACTCTGAAACATACTTTAACTATAACTTAATATACCAAAATGTAGAAAGCAGCTTATAACTAGTGCTGCTTTGATGATCAATAATAAATACCATATTCCTTTGCTTAACACGGTGCTAAGGAAGACAACCATGGGCCATAAACATGTAAAAAGCACAAAAAACTTCAAACAGCAATTCCAAAGAGAGTGCAGAAAACAGGGCATGTACATGCTACGGAAAACTACAGACCAATCTCACTGACCTGCGTGTCCTGCAAACTACTGAAAACATATTTTGACACATCTAGATAACTATACAATCAACAACCATGGATTTCGGTGTGGCTACTTATGTACAAAACAACTTCTAGTAACAACTGTAGATTTCAGCTGCGAAATTAGGACATAAAAACGTGTATAGCTATAATAAACTTTTCCGTTGCCTTCGATACCGTGCCGCGTGAAAAACAATTTTCAAAAACGGAAAATTATGGAAAGAATGAAAACGTCAAGAAACGTCTGTCACAATTCTCAGAAACAGAAAAAAGAAAGTATTCGTTGAATTCGAACATTCATTTGATGCTCATGTAGAATCCGAAGTACCAAAATATCCCTTAATAATCGTGTGTGCAAGACTCCTCAACCGCCAAGTATTTCTAAAAGGGACCATCTCATTTTTAGTTTAAACTTAGTTTATTTGTAAATATAACAAATTGGATAAGACACAAGTAAGACATACTTATGAAGTCTTCTCCGGTTTACAATACAATATTATGACATGCTAACTAAGTTACATATTACAATTTTAGATACAAGCTTTATAAGATAAGATAAACATATTTAAACAAAAAGAAGAAAAAAGGAATGTGTGTGTGGTGGTGCGTGTGAGGATAGTTTTCTGGATACTTAGACAATAAGGAAACGTTCAGTTTTCTTAATATACTTATAGACATTGTGTTAAACAATAACATATTGATCAAACGTAAGCTTGTCACTTAAACCAAGGAGAAGATTCAAGTCTATTCTACAATATCCCTGTACCCAGTTTAGATCATTTTTTAATACCTCTCTTGCCTCAAAATAAAGAGGACATTCAAGAAAATAATGGGATGCGGACTCGTATGGATGGCCACATCGACATGAGGGATTTTGGATAATATTTACTTTATAGAGATCACCATTTAAAAAAGATGCCATACATCGCAACTGGGTTAATATTATATTCAATTTCCTGGGCCTATGGAGAAATGTTTTGGTACAATTAATATATCATATGTACTTTTTAGATGAGATTTGAATTTAGATTTACTCGTGATATTCCTAATAGTTCCGTTGCCGAATAGTTGAGGGGAAAAATGATTCGCTAGTTAAAGATAATCTACAAAAGGGGAGGATGATATCGTTACCATTCCGAAGAGGATACGCAGTTGTTGACTGAATACTCGGTGGCATCAAAACATTCAAATATTCTGGGGCAGTCTTATTGTAAATCGAATGAAATAGTTGTAATTTTTTTCGTTCCCTTCTAGCACTTAATTTTTCCCAACCTATTTCTTTGTAAACAAGATCTGATTTAGTAAAAACGGGTAAGCCAGTTATTAAACGTGCAGCTTCCAAATGCATATTTTCTAATTTATTTGCATTTACAATACCACAGTTGTCCCACAATTCTGATGCGTATTCAAATAGCGGTCGTATATAGACTAAAAATAATTTTTTCTAAATTATTGCGAGACAATTTATATTTAAGCTTACGTTAAACATTAAGATGTTTAGAGACGCTCGATATGCATATTCCACTTAGCGTCATTACTAAATGTTACCCCTAAATGTTTATGTGTTTCACTAAGAGGAATGGACTCCCCATTTAACAGAAAGGTAAGATCATTAGGAATATTGTTATTTGTAAACATAATGATTTCTGTTTTGCTAGGATTAAAACACATGAGCCATTTATTTGACCATTCATCGAGTTTCTCTAAATCATGGTCAATAACGTATTTAATTTGTTGAACATCACAGCTTGAGTAACCGAATGAAGTGTCATCAGAACTGACCCTTGAGGAACACCAGCTGATATGTTACAAAGTTGAGAGGACGATGATGCAATAAGAACTCTTTGTTTTCTGTTATTTAGATAACTCTTAAACCAGTTTAACAATTGGCCATGTATACCATAAGAATATAATTTATGAATTAATCCTTTATGCCAAACCTTATCGAACGCCTTAGAAAAGTCACAGAAGACAAAATAGTTATATTCTTTTTTCTCAACAGAATTAAGGACACAATTATACATTTCAAGAAGTTGATGAACAGTAGACCTCTTTGGTAAAAACCCAGTTTGGTACTCATAAATAAGTTTATTACTTTGAAGATGAATATAAACGTGCTTGTAAACAACCCTCTCCATGACCATCTCATTATCAACAAGATCTATTAAAATTAGAAGAGTGGGCAAGCATATTGGGTATGAAGTCCAAGAAATACTACATTATGCTATTAAAAGAAAAATCAAGTCACAGTTACCAACTGGATAATACCATACCACAGGAATTGAAGTATATTCCTTATCTAAGATTAAGCACATCAAATGCGCTTGTATGAATGGCGATATAAACAATTACAAACAATGTAAGTTGTACATTGGGTTTCCACAGATATCTTTTTTAAGATACTGCATCCAAAGAATCAGAAAGACGGCCTTTCTGGTCATGGTACGTTCTATGCTTGAATATGGAGCTATCATCTGAGACCCATAGTAAGACAGAGATATTGATAAGCTTGCGACCATTAAAAAAAGGAGCAGCCCGTTTTTACGAAAAGATTATAAATCAAAAGACACTGACTGTGTAACAAAAACACCTGGAATTTCATGAAAGCCTTCCAAGCCTTGAACTAACAGCTTTCTCCTATTCCAGTGAATATATACCGTTTCACTGAAGTAAAGATATAGATAAAACTAAAGAAAATGTGAGCACAGCTCTTTATTATATATCCCGTTCTACAAAAAGATTCAAGATTAATGATTTGCAAAAGAAAGCTTAAGTGTTGGTTCAGATAAAAATAAAAAGGGGTCAAATTATGCTTACAGACGTTCGCATGACAGGCAGGTCAATGAGACTGGTCTGTAGTTTTCCGCGGCATCCACGATCCCTTTTAAACGCTGGTTCGATGTTTGTAGGGCACCACTTTGTACTGAGACAATCTGTTGAAAGTAATACTTATTCAACAGAGGTTTTGAATATTTTTGACATGGCTGAAGATACACTGGATGCACATTATTTTAGGATAATGTCTGGAATACTGTCGGCACCTACTGTCACTCATGTTGATGTTTTTCAATAGTTTTTCAACGCCATATGCTGCGATGGTCAACTTTGGTATATTTATTTTTGCAGCTCCTTGAAAGTTTTGATGTGGTATTTCACTTTGATCTTTTTTGAACACAGACTTAAATTGGTTAAGGATCTCTGCTTTCTCTTCACTTATGTTTGTTGCAAAGTTTTTATTTCTTTGTGGCGCCACTTCTATATAGTCCTGTTTTTTCTATTTCATGTATTTCTAAAGTGGTTTGGAGTTTTTGTTTTTCAGTCCTACATTTATAATACTCTTAATTAATATGGCCTCATTCTGCTTTCCTAAATTGTTTTCTTTACTCTTTTTGCTTAAGTGCCTGTAAGTTTTTGATTGGTTGTTGTTTGCAGTAGTAATGGTAGCCGTTATATAGCATAATATATTAAGACGCGAAGGGGAACATTCAAACAGTCATATTACTGTGGCTTTTGCATGCCCGGATTCCATAGCCCAAAGACTTATACTATAACTAATCCGAGATTCTGATTATCGCAAAATATACAACGAATGACCGAACAACGCAGTAATTCACGAATGCGCGTAGCGCATGAGTGAATTACAATGTTTTCCGATCATGAGTTGAATATTTTCGATAATCAGAATCTAGGATTAGTTATTGTTTTTATTATATAGATCAGTTCTCTTATAATTAATGGTTTAATTCAAGATTCTTTTCATGAACTACGTTTTCCATGTTAATCCGCCGAGACGTTTACTTAACAGCAACGTTGACGACGTCTATTGTGACGTCACTTCCTACAGTGAAATTATGGAAAATAATTTCACAGTTAATTATCACTTTTATTTCACTGAGAAATTACAATCTTTCACCGTCCTCTATATAATAAATATAGATAACATCTATATCAGGTCGACTTACCTAGACCCAAGAGTCCAAAGAGCCGGGAGACATGGGCACTTAAATACGTATCTCTCACTGCCATCAAACAAAATTAAATTAGTGCATACAGTGCAATAAGTCCAAAAGTTTTAGTAAGATAAAAAACATATTTACATATAATTTTATGCAAACCGATATGAACTTGAAGGTTTTTGAAAATTGACTTTGAACCTGAATTTTGAAATGTCTTGTACCAGCGAGTTCCACAAGACAACTGTGTATGGGAAGTAACTGTATTTAAAATAATAGGTTCGAGTGCTACAGAGGTTTGATATCATGGATATTGCAATGTGCAAATGTTGATTAATTGCGGTGTTATGTAGAGTTGTGAATCAATAGCAACAATACCGTATAGCGGGTAATTTTCGCGAGGTTCTAATTTTCGCCATATTCGCGAGGTTTCTGGAAGCGCGAAAATAAAAACTCGCGAAATTAAAGTAAGTTTATCTTTATACATGTCTTTCTCTTCATAATTTTCAATTCGCGAAAATTGATGACCGCTAAAATTTAATACCCCTCTTCAGGGAATGAATCGCGAAATTTCGAACCGCGAAAATTTCCCGCTATACGATATTATGTGATATTTTATAGCATGATAACTCTTGTGATGTTTCTCCGGTTTTCAAATGTACTCCAGTTTACATGTTGTAACATTGAAGTGACACTGCTAGTGTTATGATATTTGTTTGTTACATAACGGTCTGCCCTGCGTTGTACCTTTCAATTGTGTCCTTCATTTTTGTATATGAGGTGACAATATGTTATTAGTATCAAAACTGGCGCAATTAATTGTACAGTTGTATTAAAGGTGGAGGAAATCGGAAAATCAACAAAATGATCTCCGAAAGAAACCACCAAACTATCAGAGGAACAATCGGAACCCACGGGCATCATGTAAATGAGAGGTCTGTTCGACAGGTCGAAGAACAACAGTAAAAGCTTTGTTTCATTGCTTGGTTTTGCCATGTATTTACTCAACATTCCTTCATTAATTAATATGATCTAAACAAACCAATGAGTGAAAATTTTACATATCTCAGATATATTAAATATTTGATATTTTAAACATATAATATATTTTCATATGATACATAGATATTAAAGTATCATTTTTTCCACTCACTTACCTGTAAAATTTTTACCTGAGAAATGACGCAAATGAAATACAAGCCTGTGGCGCAAATGAAATACAAGCCTGTGGCGAAAATGAAATACCCCACTTTTCAAAAATTGGCGCAAATGCAATGCGCCCAATAGTATTACGTCCCATTCAGTGTGAACCAATGTATTGTCACAATTAGTGAATTGTAAATTTATCTTTATATTTATTAT